>JASDQU010337343.1:0-12575 GCA_032191745.1 Picea mariana | reverse complement strand
ATTTGGTATAGGTTGGTGAATGGTTGATGCAATTGTTTATGGTACAAGTTGATTACATGTTGAGATACAAGTTGATGCATGGTTTAGATTTATTGGTACAGGTTTACAGTGGTATATCTCACAGTGACAGGTTGACAGTGGTTCTATCATTCTACTTCTACTTCACGGTGGCAGGACGGGGCAAGGATAGGTGGTTGTAGCCACCTTTCGGTTTTAGCCGGAGAACATAGGGGCTTGTAGCCTCCTTCTGGTTGTAGCCAAAGAATTGGGGAGTTGGAGCTTCCCTCAGGTTGTAGCCTAAGAATCTAGGGGGTTGGAAATTCCTTCCAGTTTCAGCTGGAAAACAAAGGAAGTTGGTGCTTCCAATGAATGTAATTATTCAAGACATATAAGAAAAATCATTACGTGGTTTTCTGTCGATTTGGGTTTCCATGTAAAACATTGGTGTATTGTGTATGTGTGTGATTATTCTTTTCTTATTGCTCATTATTGGATAATAATTCTACTTTGATATAACACTTGGATCAATTTGGATAAAAAAAATTTATAATTGCACTATTAAAGATTATAATTGCACTATTATTGATTCACCCCCCCTCTCAGTAGTCCAACAGTGACAACACACCTTGCAGTTTCTTAAGCATTTGGGTAGAAGTTTCTTAAGCATTTGGGTTTCCATATCCCTAGAAACGCTTGAGAATATCCTCTTTAAATGAGAAAGCACATGAGAAGCTTCTTGAGACTTGTGTATTCATTTCTCCATTGATTGAGAAATAAACAATATCATTTCTCCCTATTCCCTATTCCCCTGTGTATGTGTGTGTTATCTATTCATGTTTGTTGTATTCACTTCTCTATTTCTTTATTCATTAACATTGATGTTTATAGACTCAGTTCCATCAATAAAATGAAATTAATCATCTAAATCATGTGGTAAAGTGGCCACTAGCTTAATACAACCACCATACCTCTTAGGAGTTCTAACATGTAAGATAGCTTCCACTCTTATTCTAATCACACAATACTTAGAGTAGTAGATTTCTTTTCCAATCACATGTTCATTAAATATTAGGCCTTCTTGCCTCTCTCAAACTCTCCTAGTAATACGAGACAACAACCAATAGTCATGCAAGGACAAACCTTCTCACAAGTGTCTTCTCTTGTTTTCCCCTTTCCCCCATAGTGTCTCGCTCTGATCCTACGCTATTTAAAAGACACATAGTGTTTTACGCAAAGTATCAATCCAAATATGCTTTAGTACCAGCTTTAATTTTTAGGACTTCAAAATAAGCCAATTTGAAAACATTTTGGGAATCCACGATGTAATATTGCTAAATATTCCATTACACGCAATGTGGGCGAGATCCCTTTAGAAGTCGAGCAACACAATTATCACAATATACATTGCTTGTAACAACAAAAAAGCAACGGTTAAGTATGGCTACCGTGAGCAACACCCAATAAGGCCGGGAGGCAAATCATACTGTAGAATGTTGAAAGGTTACCCATTTGTCTGATACTTGCTATCTTCAAAAGATGCAAGAAGTGATCTAACTTTTATTTCACAAGCTCATCAATTCATGTTTTTAAAAATGATAAAATTTATGAAAACTTAGTGATCAAATGACAATTATGGCCATCACTATTCACGAACTTATTAATATTATTTAAGAAAAACCACATGAAGCCAAATTACTTACTCAGTACTCCGGTTTCATATATATAGTAGACTTTCACTCTTAGATCTTGGACCATTAATATATTTCTTTAAATCATTAAAAACAATTTCCAATAAATAAATAAATAAAACAATTTTAAATCAAATAGCATTACTACCGATGTGCAACCATCCATTTACAATTTAACCTCTTTTTTATTGTTCACACTCCTATCACATTCTTTTATTTTTTATCCCACGTTCCTCATCTCTTCGTTAATATTAATATTTAACTCAGCGGGAATAATTTCTCAATATATTTAATAATCATAATAGTAAAGTTGCCGAATACATTCAAAGATGGCTATGCGGAAATACGCGAGGACTAAAATAAAACTAGAAATATTTATCTCCAGTATATTGAACTAAAAATTCTTTAATCATAGTGCATTGCAGTTCGAGACTCACTTTTTGTCGGCACTTATCTCCAACACATTGAACTAAAAGTTTCTTTAATAATTTATCTCCAACACCTTGTAATAAAAATATTATTTACTGATACTGCATTGCAGTTCTAAACCTTTTGTCCCTGTTTATCTCCGATACATTGAACTAAAAGTTTATTTAATCAATCATAGTGCGCTTTGCTACCTCATTGAAAATGAATATCCTTAAAAAAACAAAAAAGGCATTTTCCCGATTTGTAATAAAAATAAAATGTACTTTAAAAACAATTCACTGATTCAAAAACAAACCCTAAAACATATCCACTGATTCAAAAATAAACCCTAAAACAATTCACTGATTCAAAAATAAACCCTAAAAAATACATTTATCGGATTTAAAAAAAAAACACTTCAAAAATAATCTAATAATCCAAAAATAAACGCTCAAACATTATCCCGAATCCAACTAATCCAGTAGTGTTGAGTACTATTTCGGCCGAGTAGCAGCATCGAGTCGCCCAGCGTCCACTAAAATTGTCAAAGACGTCGGACGCGTTGATGATCGACAGTTAATTTTTCATCGGGAGATTCATAAGCTCTGATGTTTTCGTAGAGGCTTAAGCATTCATAAGTAAGTATTCCTTGAGAAACTTCTTCACCCACTACACACAGCCTCAAGCAATATGCCCCATGATCTAACATATCAATACCTAAGTCTCTCCAAAAATCTCAGAGCGCCCTTCACAAAATCAATGGACAGATTCACAAATGTCAAATAAATGATCATATAACGTTCTGCTCAATCCAGTGTCTCACACATGGCGGGCATATTCGCCGAACATTACTTTAACCGATCCATCGACACCATATAAACAAATAAAGACGACAGATAGCGGACAATGAGTGCGCACGCTAAAGGTTGAAGGTGGGTCTCCGCTCGTTCCTGAATCAAATCCCGACGCGTCGTTCATATATTCCTCTATGAACGAGACTCTAGGGTTTAGTGGTGGTGGGAAGTTCATATTCAATAGGCATGCTTTCAAGGTTAAAGTGGAACTTCCTCTAAATTGCCTAAAAGAAATGGAGGAGGCTATAGGGCTTGGTGGGAAGCTCATATTTAGTAGTCACGCTTTCAAGGTCAAGGTGGAATTGTCTTTAGATGGCCTAAAAGAATAAGTTCCTTCTTGAGATTTTTTCTTATTAGATTGGGTAAAAGAACAAGTTTCTTCTTGAGATTTCTTTTTATTCTACTTGTAATTGATTTACTCTTAAATCTTAAATGAGTTCTTGGTTTTTTGGACAACATCTATTTTTATGTCAATTTTCATGTGGATCTATGTGATAAAAGATATAAGTTTTGTCCTGAGATAAATTCAATCATCCTAACTTGAAAGTGGAACTTCTTCTAGATTCTTTCAAGATCAAGGTGCTCTAGATGGCCTAAAAGAACAAGTTCCTTCTTGAGATTTTCTCTTATTAGATTGGGTAAAAGAACAAGTTTCTTCTTGAGATTTTCTCCTATTCTACCTAAAATTGATTTACTCTTAAATCTTAAATGAGTTCTTGGTTTCTTGGAGAGCACCTATTTTTTATGTCAATTTTCATGTGGATCTATTTAATAAAAGATATAGGATTTTCCCTACTTGAGATAAATTCAATCATCCCAAAGAAATTAAGATAAAGTATAATTTTAACTTTGAATTTCTTATTAGGGTCATTGAGAGTGTGAGAATTATCAATTACAAGGGGATTATAGTTATGTTGTTATATCTTTGGATTATTAGTCACAAGGAGCTTATAGTTATCGTTTTATAGCTTTAGGTGATATATATTAGAAAACCACAAATAATGATATCTATTTAAGTGTTTATTTTCCTTTGTTTGATGACAAGGATCGTGGATTCAAACTTGGGACTTGACTCCTAATATTTAATGTATTGAATAGATGTGCATATTACAAAAGTTCTCTATCTCATCACATGGACAATACAATGAAAAAAATTCTTCACTATTTCAAATAGAACTAATTGTTGGGTCTACATAGAGAATACCTTTCCAAAAAAATTAATTAGTAGCATGAAATATGAAGAATACTTGAAATACATAAAGCAACACATTGTTTTGAAACTTTAACATAGTTGAAACTATATGTATAATAACCTCAATGGACCTCTATTAAACCTATAACTGAGATAATTCATAAACATTACTACCATAAGAAAAATGTTCCAAGAGGAAGATCTTAGTTAGCATTTAGAAATATACTTGGACAGTTTTTTTCACCAGAAGTAGGAAATGCACCTAGTAAACAAACTAAAATTTCACCCCTTTGGTCAAGATCACTCAAACCTTCAAATGTTCTCTTTGAATAGGTCACTGTTGTGAATCCCAAACCATTCAAGGCAAACAAAACAATTACCAAGTTTATATCTGAAAGAAATGTCAAATAACACATATTAATGTGTACAAATATATGTTTGGAGAAAACATAAATATCTTTCATGGGTCCAATAAGAAATTTAGAAAAAAAACTACATTGAACTATGTGGGCACATTTTACGATGTTGTAGAGTCCTTTATTTGAATAACTAATTTCAATAAATCATTATTTACCAACTGTAAAGAATAGATTGGATCTCATAACTTGTGTTTTTTTCATTATGGTCTATGTATCTACTTATTTTCATAGTGGTCAAGGTATCTACCATAGGTATTGCACAGAGGTGGTGTTTAAACCATGCAAATAGTGGTTTATGTATCTACTTATTTTCATAGTGGTCAAGGTATCTACCATAAGTATTGCACAAAAGTGGTGTTTGAACCATGCAATAAGTTTTATTTCTTGTGTCTTAGTAAATCTTGTTTTGCATCCTTGTCATAGTTTCTACTAATCCTCATTTAGCATAGTACCCTTTCTCATGGTAGAAATTTATTTTTTTCAACCTCACCATAGTTTCTATATATCCCCTTCTCATGGCTATAGAACCTCATTCTCATGGTTATCAATGATAATTTGGCCTTGTAGTTGCTACTAAAGCTGTGGTCTCTAGTCTCATTTCACTTTTCTCTATATACCTACCAAATTCGTAGTCTATGGTATTGTTTGTTGCATAAGTCATCATAAAAATATTGAATAAATCCATCTCCATCACATCCAATGTCTTTGTATATTTCACTATTAGATATTATGGACATGATTTTTTTTACTCACTCTTATGGTATGTGATTTTCAACTTTGATCTTTTATATCGTCACCTGAATAAAAATGGTTGAATTTTCACAGTCTTTGAGTTAAATTGTTAGAATGTATGCCGTGATGTCCTATGTAGGTGGTGCATGTTTATTGTTGATGGAATGGATGAGGTGTGAGCACAATTTTCTATTTTCTAATGTGGATTAGGATGTGCATTCATTCATGCATATTAATATAACTATGGAAATAAATTCCAGTAATCATATGTCATAATAAAGTGAATTATTTCTTTTTGTTAAGTATTAAATGTCCCACATAGAGTTGAAGATAAAACATACTCTCTTTTTTCATAATCCATAAGATTATGCATGACAATTATATTTAGTTTTCTAATGGGTTTTTCCAATAAGATCTTATGATATAACCATGTTGACCTATAATTTTTCCCTATCACACGGTGTTCAAACATCTCAAGAAATGTATGTCACAATATTAAATCATCATTATCACATAGTGTTCAAATGTTCTAAAACATTCTTCATAGTGTTGACCCTGTTTTATATCTTTCAAAGACTCATATACAAATGCCTAAAAGAATGAATCTTGATGGATGGATAATAACATTGTGTAACCTTTCATGCATAATTATTTTGTTTCCATTGTATAAGGAGTACTTTTTCATGATTATTTTTTAATAAGAATAAGACGAAAGAAGGGATCTACACGTAAATATTAAAACATGTATAACTTATCAAATGAAAATAAAGTTGGATAAATGTTTAACAAAATTGATGGAGTTGTGTAAAAAATGTTGAAAATATTTTCTACCGTACGCATAGCATGCTTCATGTGTAATTCACGAAAATAGGTCTTCTATGTTTTTCATCAAAAACTTGATAAAACCCAAACCCTTCTTCATGTAGCAAACTATACTTAGTCATTATATGGAACTATGTTTTGATAATATTTAGGAAGGAAAATAATTATTTGGGTCATATTTTAAGGTGTGTTGAATCCACAATGCCACAAATATTAGGGTATAATATAAAAGACCTTGAGGGAGCAACATTTGCACTTGAATGATGAGTAAAAAAAAAAGGTTGGTGATGTAGTTAATTCATTTATGTAACAAGATTCTAATAATGAAAATGATATATCATAAATGACTATTTTTTATTAAATAGTTACTAGAATAATTATCATGTATTCAATATCTATGTTGACAAAAATAAGATTTACAAATATTAATGGATGAAGTTGGATCTAATAAAAAAAAGAAAAAGAACATTATCATATATATCTTTCATCTTTTAAGAAATGATGTTATGTTATTCAACATTAGTATTTAGAGTATTTAAATAGTGGTGATTCTCCAAACTCAGGGTCATGTTCTCTATCCATTACATCCATTATAGATTGCATTAATCTCTTAAAGATTTTATGTGTCTAATTTTGTTGTAATTTATGTCTAACTATAACTTATGTCTCACTATGATTATTTAATTTGGAAACACTTATAAATGATTTTGTATATAGAATAATATTAGTGAGGATCATTATGCATGTTTCAAAATATAAAACTTAATATAGCTTGGTGTAACTCCTAATTATTGTGTCAAAATTATAATTTCCAAATTAGTGTGAATGCTACATATTTAGAATCAAATTGGTATTATTTATTATTATGATTGAGAGGCTCTGTTATGAAATGAATAATTGATTGAACAAGGTATAAGAAAACAATCATTATAGAGGCAATCATTGTTCATCAACAAAAAAAAACTTTGGATAACAACTAAATATGTAAGACGGTGAAAACATAGAAGTAAGTAATTCATAATGGCTCAATAAAAGCATCTATTGTTTTACATATGGTGAAAATATAGGAGAATACTATGAAAATATTAAATGGGAATACTTGAACTATATAAGTAGTAGTTGTGTTGGAAACAACACATAATGTGGTCAATGCTCTTGCAACAACAAAATTTAATTTTACATAAGGAACAAAAAAAATTAAAATCA
Organism: Picea mariana; assembly: GCA_032191745.1. Taxonomy (NCBI): domain Eukaryota; kingdom Viridiplantae; phylum Streptophyta; class Pinopsida; order Pinales; family Pinaceae; genus Picea; species Picea mariana. The sequence goes on along the minus strand of JASDQU010337343.1, from coordinate 5,254 downwards.
ATTAAGTGATACATTGTTTATTCAACCATATTTAACATTATCTCATTAATATTAAATGTAGTAGATTCCAAGATACATTCTTGCTCGAGCTTTTCTTGGTTTGATAATAGTTTATTCTCTATTTAACAATGCCAACCTCCCACCCCTTACACAACTCTTAATTCCCCATACCCAATATATTTATTATAAAATAATTGAAATCAACTTAACACATTAAAACATATAATACTGCATAAGATGTATAAAGAAAAAACATTGTATAGGATACTGTACTAATAAAGCTAAGCATTACAATATTTTTTCATATATTATCTAGTACTATTATATATAATCACTTCCAATTTTGTTTTCTATTTTAAAAATAATTCATGTGGAATGTTCATTAGTTGATCCTCATCTCCATTTGGTGGATGTTATTCATCTCTTGATTCAAATTCCCTATTGGAACATAGTGCATGTATTGTGTCATATATAGGCTATCAAGAACATATCGGCTATCAAGAACGGATATTGACTATAAAAATAGGTGAAATATGTATAGTTATTAAAATTTATTCATTATTAGTCTATTTAATAATTCAATGTAGATATTATTACAATTTTTGTTGCCTCGTGGACTAGTAGAGAACAAGGTTTGAGAAATATATTCCTTGTTTCCTAATATTTTTATTTACAATGTTTTGCCCTAAAAAAAACAAAAATCTACAAGTATACCAAATTCATTATAAATTATCAATATACTCATAACTATAATAATGATACACTCATGCTATTATCATGGGGCTTCTATCAATTTCCAAGATCTCCATCACCCATGTTCTCTTGTATTAAAAATATTAAGACAATAATTTAAAGAAAATAATAAACCATGAGTAAGATTACATTTAATCCAAATTCAAAACAATTTTTATTTTATTTAACTCAACATTCACCTTAGGAGTTTGTGAATTTTCCCTACCTTCCTTACATTCAACCATAGCTTGAAACTTGAACTTGAATGTTAGCTTCATTTCTTCTTTGGTGGTAACTCATTTATACACCTCCAATATTTGAGACTACAAAAAGCCCTAAGGTTATAGCATGGCCCTCTAATTTGAATTATTCAAATGAATCTTTTTCTCTTCTCCTATGTTATGAACACCGAAATAAAATTTTAACTATTGCAAATAGTAATTCAACTTAATAGCTTCAATCTAAAATTTTTAGGGTTTCATGTATACTTTCACTTCCATTCTAATACATATTGTGAAGAAGGGATTCAAATAAAGCATGTTCACCATATTTATCATCCATTCCAACTTTTGAGTTAGATCCACCATTGTCCCCAAAAGGTACAAGATATTTCTCTAGAACCACCATGAGGAGGGCCACGTTGTGAGAGATATCAATGACTTCTTCCATATTCAAAACTATATCCTCTACCTCATCCTGAGGTTTTTTATATCTTGACTCATCTATGATGGATAGGATTTTCATACTTCCTTCTTAAGCCAATTCCTAGATAACACAACTTCCTATAAAACCCCAAATAAAAATTATTTGATACCATTATGGTTTGTAAATTGTTGTGAGTATTCAATTGAAATGGTATATCAAAATGAATATTACAATATTATATAATCTTTTATTATGTAGTTTATTACCTTAGATATTATATTTAATATTACTACAATACCACTCAAGATTATGGAAATAATTGAAACTGAAACGAAATAAATAGGAAAATGAACACACCATCCACACAAAAGAACAAGAGATGTGAACTATGAAAACTAATAAGGGATAAAACCCATATAGAAGGTGAGGTCTATGCTCTGTGTTTCTTTTCTTAGTTATGAAATTCATGTACAAATAAAATGCCACTCATTATGGACTTACCATTGATATTCTGGCCTAAATGGCCACTACAAAATGTTTAATATCCTCTATTATGCTTCAATATCCCACTCATATATTCTTTTCTCAACTATGGAATATTAAAGATACCAAAAGAATGGAATCCCTTCGTTTTCTAGTGGCCCAATATTTAACATTGTCTAATAGTTGTCTAGTGTTAGGGTTAGGGTTAGGGTTTTTGCATGCCTCAACCCTCAACTAGTGCTATGGATTTTTACCCTCTTGTTTTTTTTTTAAATTACACACATGACTATCCCCACATGTTTGAGTAATGGTGGTTGACATGACATCCACGCAAGGTAGGCCAACTTGTGGGAGGCATACATTTTGCAGAAAAATTATGATTGAGGTTTTTTTTTCAGATAGTTGGAAATATTTAGTTCTATAGAAAAATGTCAAGTTGATAGGACCTATTATTACAAATATTTTACCCCAAAAAATGTCATTAATTTCTCAAATAGGATCTGGAAGGTTTCGGAACCTATATCACTAAACTAGGACCTACCCCTAAAATGGGCCTTGCAATAGTGTTCCTCCAATATTTTAACCCAAAAAGTACCAAGATAGATGAAGTTTTTTATAATGATCCATCCCAGGTCATCTCTTGTGCAAAATGCTTAAGCTAGAGGTGACTCCTAATTTTTTTTCTTTGTCTTCTGAAGTTGATAATTGTAGTTTCTACAAATATTGTTACTTCCCTTGACCTGTTGACATTGATGCTTGTGCCAAGTAGATCCATCTTTGGATGGTATCCATACAATAGAAATACGTGGAACCCAAACTAGGTATCATGTGATGTATTGGGTATGTGATATTCTCACATCTTTCTTAGTTTTCGATTGATGTGTGAAGTCCACATCATGGGGAGTGGTAGTGGAAACATTGAAACTATTACAATTAGAAGAGGGAATGATAGTAGATGATGTGGGATGAATGGATATTGCTAAGAAGATTGTGGATGTTTGAAATGGAATTAGTACTTCAACTTGAGGTGGGGAAAGAACTAGCTTGGGAGTCTTGTTAGAAGGAATATATGGAGGAGGAGGAGACCACGATTGAGTTGACTATTGAACACGAGCTATTCTAACAATGGGAGAGTTATGTTGTGTATGTATGTCATGGAGAATATAAATGGATTGAATAGTGTAGGGAGTAAATAGAAAGGCATGAGAAATGATTACCATTAGGGTAGGTTATGCTGAATGAGCTATGTGAACATAGTGAGTGGTGGTCACATGGTCACAACATGTCCTAGTTTTCTTAGTAGGGTTGGATACTTTGTGTTGCAAGGTGTGGAAATATACCACAAAATGGGAGTTTTTATTATGGAAATGGCACCATTGTTGGCTGAAATATAAGGGTGGTTCTAGAAAAAGAATGAAGATGAGGGAATTTGTTCTCATGGAAATTTAGGTTTATAGTTACCGATTTGGAAGGAAGGAAGATAGGTCTGTTGTGTAAGTCTACGTTACACTACTAGAGAATGGAGTAAGGCATGATCGAGGGTGTTACTCTCACAATAGGTCACTTCTTGATAAAAGGAAAGGAGAAAACTAAAACTAAAATTAATAATGAGAACCTCTATAAAATTAAAACTAAACTTAATAATGATAACCTCTTTGTAGTCATGGATTTGGAGGTGGATCCAAAGTTGAGTGAAGATTTTAATATATTGATGTACACTTTGATTAGGATATTGAAAAAGTTGCAACCATTGGCACATAAAATATTAACTATACACAAGAGGTTAAAATTTATGTGAATGTCATAGTAGAAAGCATGTGAAGTCTTAATTCACTCCAAAAGTGGTTTGGAAGAGTGGGTTGTAGTTAATTACCAGCTATATTTCCACCATGTTAGAGCTATACCTTTTAGATATAATTATATGATATAGAGGAACTGAGATCTAATGATGCTTATGAAAATATCGAAGTATCCATTTAAGCTAGATATCCATAAGTCCATAATGTTTTGCTACATTTTTTCACCATTTTTAGGTAGAGATATGAATGTGTCTAGCTATAAAAAGGTGGTGGGAACGTATGTCTGTGCACATAGTATCTTGATGAGGGAAAGAGAAATCTAGGTTGAGGGAGAAAATGAAATTTTTGTGGTACAAAATTTATGATCTTGGATCATGGCCTATTCATACTAATCTACACACTAAAATCTTTCCAACAGTACAAAAATAACCTCAGTCAATGTTTGTATGCATAAGTTATGTCTTCAAGAAGCTAACCTACCATGTTGACCACCATAGTACTGAGTGGATTTCATGTCAAACCTGTTACTCACAAAAATGGGGCTAGTAAGATATGGATTGTCAAGAATATGTCGGATATTCCAATACCCTAACACTAATTGAGGGTTGAGGCATGTAAATACCCCAAACCTATATGACTATCACACTATTTTAAATATTGGGCCATTAGGAAGAGAAGGGATTCCATTTTTTGGTTATTGTTATTGTTCCATAGTTGAGTATAGCATATAGGAGTGGGATATATAATCATAATAGAGTATGTAGAATATTGTGTCATAGTAATTCAATGCATGGTTTCCATGGAAACTCCGTAGTGATTTCTCCTTTATTTGTACTTTCATTTTATAACCAAGAAAAATACAATAGAGAATAGGCCTCACCTTCTATATAGGTTTTCTCTTCTATTAGGTTTCCTAGGTCACATCTGGTGTTCATTTTTTTGATGGTGTGTTCATTTTCTTGTTTCTTTTCATTTTCGTTTCACTTCGTTCAATTTGATTACTACACTAGTAATATTAAACCTAAGGTATAAGGTAATAAACTACATAATAAAATATTTTATGGCGATTGCAATAAGTTGGTGGATGATAAAGTGGAAACAAAGTCAAAAGGAACGTGCACTCATTGAAATGCATGCGTGTTTCTAGAAACATGCACATGTTTATGAGGTGACAGGTTCGGAAAAACTTGAACCTCCAATCATCAAGCCACGTAGGCACATTCCCAAGAACGCACATACGATATTGAGAAACACATGTACAAGAACATGTGTGTGTTCCTTAAAACAATTGAAATAAATTAATGTGCATGGGATTTAGGAACACACACGTGTTCCTAAAGCACGCATGTGTTACATGTGTTATTAGGAACATGAATGTGAAGATGTTCCTCTTAACATGAAATATATCTCTATCCCCCCACTCCCTCTCTCTCTGTCTCTTTCCCTCTCTCCCTCTCTCTGCCCCCATCTCCCTACCTCCATCTATATTCCTTTCTCTCACCCAGTGCCTCCCCCCCTCTCTCTTCCTCTCCCTCTCTCTTTTCCCCATCTTCCCCTCAGTTATTGTCTCCTTCTTCCCCTCTCTCTCTCTACCC
>JASDQU010337342.1:0-12561 GCA_032191745.1 Picea mariana | reverse complement strand
TTTATAATAAAAATAGTTTCTGATCGAAACAAAAGAGAATAAAATGAAATATACCAAAAGAAGTTAAATACTTATGCCAATATTATCACTAAATACACCTGTGTCTCAACTCCATTCAACACTTTTCAGAATCTAAAACAGAGCTCATATGCCCAAGATATGCCATTTTTCTCCCACATATTATTGCCCCATACTTAGCCATTTTTTCATTTTCCTCATTCTCCTCTCTCCACACTTTATACTTAGCCATTTTATCTTCTTTCCACTCTACTCTCCTTCCTCACTGTTCTCCATACTTAACCATTTCCATACTTTTCCCATTTTCATTTTCATTATCCACTTAGTTAATTTTCATAATACCCACCACTTAGTCATTTTCATAATTCATTTCCAATTCATTTTCCTAATTCATTTTATTTTCCATGTCCACTTATTCATTTGTATTATATTTTCCACTTTCATTTTCCATTTACTATTTTACTTTTGTTTAGGCAGTCAACTTCTTATTATGCTACTTGATTTCTCTCAGGGCCTTTTGTTTGTATGTCTGGGACTGAGCATAAGGCTGAGTTTTTAAGTGTTTTCTCTTTTATTATTCCATGTCTCTTCATAAAATATCAAAATGAGTGTTTTACAACCATATATATGACTAATAATGTAAAACAATGATGTCTAATAGATACACTAAGATTTTTTAGTATGATATTTTTTGAGTGTGCTCATCATATTATTTTCAATTTTAAATAAAAATCATCTAAATTTCTTTGAAGTGATCAACCCCACTTCACTCCTTTTCTTGTGAGAAAATATGGTTACATCTTTCTGCATGTGTTTCATAAGGATGTTATAGTGAAGCTAAGCCTATATTTATTTTGATATTGAAGCCATTCTTTATTAAGAACCATTTTATATAAAAACTAAAGTAATAAATATTTTAGGTATTGGTGTTTAGCATTCTCCCATTTGATAGTCCAATCCAAGAAAATCAACTATATATTTCATAAAAATAAAGGAGTACCACCTCTTTAAAAATGTAGGGAGATATTTTATCTTTGTGAGGTTGTTTTTTGGATCTTGAAAAATCTGAATATCAACATTTTTAGTGACCATGTTGGGGAACTATTAAGAACCAAAGACTGAATACAAAAGCACCTCAACAAATATACAAGAACATCAATGAAATAGATTCTTTATTACTATCAAACCCTTGAGGTAGTGGTCTGAAAATAGAGGGCTGACTTGTTTTGATATGCAAGCACCCTCTACTCCATTAAAATAAACTTCAGGACCTTGCTCAATGTCTTAGCTTTGCAAGAGAAATTATGTGTCAATTTTGTGCATATTTTAGGTGTTTATGTGTGAGGTTTTAAAAAGGTTAAACATGTTGTTTAAATAACACAAAAAAAACATAACTTGCAACAAATAATAACCAGCAAATCTCACAACAATAACAACATGATAAAGGAGTTCACCCCCAATTGAGCTATATCTCTTTGAGTCTCCATCAATGGACTAGGCTCTATGGGATTAGTTTTTCAAATATTCTTTCACAAGATACTTCTCAACTCAAATGGATTTTCTAGTTGTACCATTGGGTTCAGAATACATAAAAACCCCAAAAATGACTATTAGATCTTTGAAAACAGACCATGGCTCATCTGAGCATGACCTCTTCTACTAGTGGCCTTGAGCTTCCCTGAGTTTCCTTGTGGAAAAAACACCTGTAAAATTCCTCAAATGCCTCTAAAACTTGTTCCAATGATTTCAAAGCATATAAATTAGTCAAGGATGTCTATTGAGTCATTGAAAATGGACTTGGGCTCATCTGAGCATGGCCTCCTTCAATGGTGGCCCTAAGCTCCCTAGAGCTCTCTAAAAATTAAATGTAGAAAAAAATACAATATAAATTTCCAAATTCCTTTGAAAACTATACCAATGGATTCAAAACATCGAAAAACCCCTAGCTGGGCTTTTTCGGCACCTCATTTGGCCAAAAAATGAAGAAGATACACCTCCAACAATTTTCTCCTTCAAGATTGTTGTCTCTGGTTCACCAATTCACATTTCCTATGTGAGTAACCTAGATTCTTGGTGTTTCCCATGCCTAAACCCATCACATGTGCCATTCCCATGAAATTCATGGAATTTTCGAACAGTTAGCGGACTTCGCCCCCAAACCGCGGAGGTGTTAGGCACATGGGGGACCATATGGCCACGTCCCAGCGCTAAAAAATGCATGTTTGCAAGGTTTAATGTGAGTTGACATGTGGCGGGAACGTGGAGGAGTTTCGTTGGAAAMTCCCACACGTGGTTCGTGGCATGGTCATGTGGTCTGTGCATGTAACCGAGGGTTGGGGCTAAGCCCCAGCCCAAACCCCCACCGAACTACACACACATTTGAATTTAAATATATATTAAAACATATATAAAACAAGAAAAAACAAGTGGTCTAGTGGTATCCCATGGGGGGAGGTCTGAGGTTCAATCCCCATGGAATCCATAAAATTTTAACAGACCATAAGGTGCCACGTGGTAGCCCACACCTGAGCCACGTGGCACCCCATGCCTAAGCCACATGGCACCATACAATTTTCCAACTATACGCCATGTGTCGAAACCTCATTCATCCACGTTGTTATAACCCTATAATTTATAGGATCAACGATTGATTGTATTTTTTGTCCCTTCAGTGTTTTTGACTTGCAGAGACCACTACAGAAAGAAAAAAAAGAAAAAAAGAAAAAGAAAATGAGAAAAGAATAAAAGAGGGCATAAAAGAAATTAAATGAAGCCCCATGCAATAACAATGGCTTGGTCCATATAGTCTAAGCATGTCAAAGTCATTTTAAATTGATGTTGATAGGATTAATGAATAAGCTTGGCTAATCTGTCTAAACTTAGTCATGTAAATAGGCCAGATAGAGAATAAATTTGACCAAATTGTCTAATCTTGGTCAAATAGCCCCTAGGTAGAGTAATTTATTAGTCCAACAGTTTAATCTGGGCTAAATGTCATAGGGAAGTAGGTTAGAACTTAGGTTAGAGCATAGGTTAGTTGGCTTGATTTCAATAAAACATGCATGATGATCTATGTGGATTCATATCTTTGAAGTTTGAAAGTATGTTACTTGACCCCCATGGTGTCAAAAGCAAGAAAATCCAAGCAAACCCACAAAAGGGCCGCAAGCCTAAGTCTCCACTACATAAATGATTTAGTGCTGACAGATTAAAGAGAGCGCATAGATGGATGACYGAGATACCGATGCTTAGATCAATGGTTCGGATATGATTCCAGACCCCCCAGACCATTCTTCCTTTAACGGTGGGGGGGGTGGGGGGGGCGGTCTAGAATGGTGAGTAACAAGAAAGAAGATCTGGACGATTGAGGCGTTGGCACCTCGATCCCCAATTGAGAGATAATTTTGGACACCCCGACTGTTCTACCTTTAACGGTGGGGGGGGGGGGTCCAAAAAATTCATTAAAGGAAGTGTTCATATCTACGATCCAGCATCAAGCAAGAGGATGGACGACTGTCAATGCTTTTCGGACCCCCCCCCGACCTTTCTCTTTTTAATGCTTGGGGGGAGGTCGAGAATGAAATGGTTTTATGGTGGTCCCCCTACTCTAACATGGTAGGAATCTATTACACTTTCCTGGCATACCATCATCGTATCATGACATCACTTCCACTCTCTTCCCCTAAGAGTCCTATCTCATAACTTTATCAGTCCATCCCCCCTATTTCACCCATCACAAGTCCCCTCACCATTACTGGTCTCCAATCAACACCCTCCACATCACCAGGTTGTACTTGTCACCCATTTTTCATCTACCCTCTCAAATCCCCAATGACCCATTGGCCATTTATTAGAGGTTAACTTTCCCATTATGCCTACTGATCTGTCCACGCACCCAACAGGTATCCGTTCACCCAAAAAAAAAATAGCCCTACTCTTTCATTCGCCCATTATTTCTCTTATCCTCACACCATAAGTTCCTTGTCCCCTCACCATTTCAATCAACAGCCCAACCAAAACCATTACCACTAACTTTTCTTTGAATTGCAGGTATTCTTCATAGCTATGGTGCCAAAGTACAAGAAAGAAGAGGCCAGGGAAAATCCTTTCCTCCCTCCTCCGATCGACCTCGACAAGATCCCATTGGCCGATAAAGATCATCTAATATCATATACAAAGTGCAAATTTGATTTCACGGAGCTGTAGTCATGGCTCAAAGACACTTTCTTAGATCAAAAAGATGACATCGGACTCTGGGAGTAGAATCTTCCTCTATATCTTTTTCTCTAGGTCCACCATTTCCTTGAATTTTCCCTCAAATGCCAGGCCCACTACCTTTCTGACTAGAGAGCCATAGTCTCTTCATCAGGAGAAACTGTGTTCTTCATCACCCTAGAGGCCATTGATCAGATGATGCATATACCCAAAACTGAATCTGCCTCCCCTTTCAATCTCGAAACCATAATAGAGTTATACCAGAAATGATATTTTCCTCAAAGAGCCAAAATATTTCAATTGTTCTTCCCACAAGACGCTCACCTTCCCAAATCAAATCCCCCGTATTCTTCCTCCATGTTCTCAGAAAAGGGAAACCAAGTTATCTCATCACTCTATTACCTGCTTGGTTATTTTTCAAACGAATGGGTGGATGAACCTATATTAGGTTTTTTGTCCATTTTCTCTACCGAGAAAATGCCCACCACTCAGTTCAATGACATCACCTTTTTAGCAGATAAAATTCACAAGTAGTTCTCAAAACTTACCATAGAGGGCATGTTCTGGTACTCCTCCATATTGGCTTACATGTTCGTTTTCTTTCAGGCAGATAGGTTCTCTTTCTCGATGTAGAAAATGGACAAGGACGAGAAGCCATAGGCGGTGAAATCTTGGACTTCGTTACTCAGGAAAAATTCCATAGAGTTCAGTTTTAAATAGTTCATCGACCAGTTTCACCACCTAGTGGTGAGCATGCTCAATGGCAGACCAAAACCAAGAACAAATGAGGAAATTCAGAGGATTTTACACCTCTTGTACCTTGCAAAAATTGGAGATTGGTATCTTTACCAAAACCACACTAAGATTAGGATATATGGATGTGAATTAGCTCCATACAAGTTGCCCAAGTATTTACCCATGAGGATATTTTCACTGGAATACATAAGATAGATGATAAATTCAGACTACATACACTTTTTGTCTCTGAAGAAGAAACAACAACCCAGAATTAAAGGGCATATAGGATCTTTTATCTGCAATAACCGAGGTGTCAGGGAAGAGGTAGACATGTTTCTGAAGAAAATGAAGTTTGACGTTAGTTTCCTGTGGCAATATGACCCTTGCAGAATCATTTCGGAGATGAGTGTAAAGAATAAAATCATTCCCTATGTTCATTCACCCAAGACAGAAATCGAGAAATTCACAAATCAAATGTAGTGGGAGGAGAACACTCTGAAAGAGACAAAAGAGTAGTCTCATTCTCTTATTGTTTCACAAAAAAAGACACCATAGTTTCTAAAAGAGAAAAGGCCCAGGAAGGATTCTTCACCTTCTGTCACCAAAGTCTTGGCCAAAGATTTCCAATTATACACCAAGAGGTCGAAACCCACTCTTACAACTGACATGGCCAGTGAAAAGGGAACCCAATCCGATACAGTTATGAAAAATGATGAATCATTGCTTATCACTAGCAGCCAGCAGATCACACCTTCTTCTTCTTCCAAGAAGTAGACAGATACTTCATTAATCAACCAGCCAAAACAAGGAGGTGTCAAATTGAGCATCATTGAGAAATATGACCTGATCAAGAAGAAAAATCAAACACTGACCATCAACACTTATGCTCAATTTTGGAAGCAGAAATCAACGACACAGCACAGACTGTTGTCTGCGTTTGATACAGAGAAGGGTAGAATGCACATGGAGTTTCTATAGGCCTAGGTTCCCGACCCAAAGGCAATCACTGACTACAAAAGGGAAATGTTTGAGTTCCACACCAGATATGTGCACCCTGCTGATCAAATGGATCTGCATAGGCAAACTAGAGAAATGGTTTTCTCCACTTTGGCAACTACCTCTACTTTAGTTGCTAAACTTCAAGTCTCTCTGAGCAATGTGCAAACATAGTTAAAGTTAGAAAATATATCATCCTTTGTGAAAGATAATAAAATTAAAATGTTGGAAGAATTGGTCCTCAAGATCGGGTATGACCCCTCGAATGTGAAAGCAGTCAAAGAGATGCTTAAAAAGAAAAATGCAGATATAACATCTCTCAGGAAAAAACTGAAACTACCACCAATGGAATATGCACAGGCAAAGGAGATAGCTAAGACAGAAGGTGAAAAGGACGAGATGCTCAAGTTGATCATGGAGTAGAATGCACAGTTGAAAGAGATGGAAGAAGAACTGGAAAGATTAGTGAAGGAGAAAGAAAAATCAATGCCTATGGAAGTCATTCCATTGAGAGCAGTTCCACTCACTGGGGTAAGCACAACATCGGTAGCAAAAATATCCACAACAGAAATTCCCTCAGCAACTCCAATGACATCTCTGGAAAAGACAGTGGAATTAGCTAAATCCATGGAAGAAATGGACTTACAGGAGATAGAGATTAGCAGACTGAAAAATGAGTTTGAGGATCTTCAGCAACTCAAGTCCTCCTACCAAACAAGCTACTCCATGGAGAAGAAAGCATCAAACAAACTCAAACAGGAATTGTAGAAGCTTCGAAAGCAATTAGTGGAAGGCAAGACACTCGATGAGGCCAAGGAAAATATTTGGATGGATATCTCCAAATCCATAAATGAAATATGGCCTATGGTGAAAATCATGTTCGAGCAAAAGGAATTGGTACAGAGGAGCAGATAGGCTATTGAAAAAATAAAAGGAGAGTTGGAAGAAATGCCCACAGAAGCCACTAAGATCATTAGATTTATGAATTCAAAAACCAAGGAATAATTAGAAGATTTGAAGATTGAGGACAGGACAAAAACCATCCTCAAAGTCAAGAGGGTTCTGACCAAGAGAGGGCTTATGCTGCAATTGGAAGAGAAAGTCCAGATTATGGACGCAGGAGTTCAAATATTTTCCAGTAATATCGAATCTCTCCAGAAGAAAGGTCTCCCAAACTTAATGGTCCTAAATGATAAGTTAATGACCCTTCCTGATTATAAACAGAAGCTATCCACAGTGGCCAAAGATAGTTCAAATTTTTTAGGAATATAGGGTAGCATAATAGGTAAGGCATTCTTAGAACATTTGCAGCCAGACATCAACATACAATGCGAGATCTGGTACATTTTCATCGACAGGCCAACATTTTCCAAGTACAAAGAAATGGATGAAATATAACGAAGATTACTCAAAGTCACTATTCCTAGTCAGCTACGATGGGAAGAGCTATGCAATCTGATCGAGTAGGATATGAGGTGTTAAAGTCCAATCAACAATTAGATCAGACAAAGTTGTGCAGATGAATCACCAACGACCATCCCCAAAATCATCTTGAAGAATTCGACACATCATTAACAATCCCTAAAGTTTTGTATCTTGTTGAGTTAGTTAGTTAAATTTAGAATCCATCACATCCTGATCATTTATGACAGGGTCATTGTAACTTTTATTATAAATATTTCCCACTTAGAAGTATTGAGTGTTGTTGATATTTACACCCGAGCAAGCTCTAGTTGCTGTAATTTTTATCAAGAAGTCGTTTCAGTAATACAAAGAGAAGTTTCACAGGATTCCTGTGTGTCAATTGTTGGTGAAGTTCCTTCTATCTATGTACAAGTTTTTCCTTCTCAGTTACCATATTGTCTTTCTGAATTTGATATTTAAAAGAATTTAAAGTTGCAGAATTTACCTTCACATACTCTGTTCTTAATATTTTATAGATTTAAATGTTTTTCTTCCAAGGTTATAACAAATAAATTCTTAAATGTTTTTTTGTTATTAACTGATATCTCATCTTTTTAGCAATACTCCATTATTATTTCTAAAGAATCCAACATTAGCACTATCTCACCCTTTGAAACAGATCTTGTAAATTGTATTTGACTTCTATCTTTTAAAAATAGACCCCGTGGCCCAATGGAAGCGTAAGTGACATTCAACCATTTCATTAAAAAGCAATACAAACAACTCGGTTACAATCTTTTTAACTAGCCCAAAATCTTTGAAAACTCAAACAAATCTAAAACTAATAGAGAGATCCCTCTCGAAAACTGGTAGGGCTAGCTTTTAGCTTCAAAGCAGTTGGTTAAGGTTACCTCTGATAAGTTTCTTCTTACCTCATAACAACCTCTGGGAATTTACAGAGCGATAACATTAATGGCGACCATACTGGGGAAGAACAAAAACAAACTTTCCACCCCTTGTTTTCTTTTCCCTAGAACAAAGATGACTTTATTTCTGGAGAAAACACAAACCCTAATCTTTATCTATAAATAATGTTTAGAGGTTGTCAAAGTTTGTGCATAAATAACCAAAGTCTCCAAAGGTAGAATAAAATCAATAGTTCTGGCTCCCAAAAGAATTTCTACCAGAGCTCATCCTGACCCAGAACCTGCAAAGGTAATAGATAATCCCAAAAGACTACTCAGGAAGAAATATACTACAGAAATTTCAAGGAATAATAGCCCGCTTCTGAGGTCTTTTTCCACCCCATAAAAGTTAGTTGTTCTTCCAGACCTTGAATCTGAGATAGCCTTTCAAACAAGTCTTTTTAGGACAAAATCTAACAGTTTTAGCAGTGAAACGGTCTTAGACCAAACTGTTTTGCAGCCCAGGACCCCTAAGATACTTTCTCCTAGAGCTAAAGTTGAGCAACGTTTTCACTCCAAGACTGACAAGCTCTAAGACCTAGTCACAAATCTTGGTCAGGCCTTAGACAAGATCCATCTTCAATAGTCCATCTAATTTCCTGTTTTAACCATCATTGTAGTTTCTACTCGAAATACACCAAGTCACTCCATCCCTCCAAGCCCTTCATCCTCTATATATTCAGGCATTTCCTCTCCTGCCTCACAGGTTGTTGTTCACCCTCCTCCACCAATCATGGCAGCAAGATATGCTCCATTGGTATTGGTTTCTCCTTTACATAATATGCCCCAAGATTATCAAACTAGACTTCCACATTTTGATAGTTTCAGCCCCTTAAATGCACAACAACATGTCGACAAAATAAACAATTACTTTGACCTGCAAGAAGTAGATGAAGTTGATGTGCATATGAGATTATGTGCACAAAGCCTAACTAGAGATGTGAAAAAGTGGTTCAAAACTTTACGTGTTGCTATCATTACTAACATGATTGTTTTCCATCAAACCTTTTTATATCGGTGGGAAGTAAAGAAAAATCCTCTCCAAATTTTGTTGGAGTATGAGAACATCAGAAGGAACCAAGGAGAGACAATGCATGATTACTACACTCGTTTCAACAATCTATACAATGTTATCCCAACTGAAATTAAACCTCCACAAGGTTTGGCATTAATAAAGTTCCCTGATGGTTTTGACGCTGACATGTCATATCAATTAAGGGAAAGAAACATGACAACTCTGGAAGACATGAAAAAAAGTGTCAGTAGTGTAGAAGCAAATCTTTTAGCTAGAAGGGCTAGGTAGAGAATAGAAAAGAGGGTCACCATCAAGGAAGAACCTTCTACTTCCTCGTCTGATGCTAAATTATATTCTCTATCCAGATCTATGGAGAAAATGATGGAGAGACTCACCATAATTGACATAAACCCACTTAGGGAGAATCAAGGTACCCCTCAAATCAGGAACCCATACCTTAGGAGAAATCCTCCCCAGATTAGGCAAGTAGATCCTAGGGATCAATGGGAACAACGAGCAATTGATCATCAGATCATAAAACCTCTCCAGGAAAAGTATGTTGATGATGCTCATATAAATCTGATGGGTGATCATGATCATGATTATGATTCTATTTTCCTCACCCAAGAAGAACATGAAATCTTTCTCCTTTTGAAAACAGAGGTGAATGAGGAAGCTGAGAAAACAGAACAACAAGCCTTTGAGAACACTATAATGGAGGTTCATAGACAATATAACCTAAGGAGTAAGAAGACCAATGATAATTCTCCAAAGAAGGCTGCTGAAACCAAGAAAACCTCAGAGAATCCTTCCAAAAAATCCCCTGGGTGTAATGACACTGAATCTGTCATGCAAAAAACTCCAGAAATTCTTAAGAGAACAAGTTGGATAGAAGTTTCATCAACCATTCAAACAGGAGCACCTATCCACAAAGTTTTGTCGATAAATCAAAAGTACAAAGTTTAAACAAAACCACCTCTCTTTTCAACCTTGAAGGAGAACTAGAAAAATTGAAGATTCACATTCCCCTCTTCGAGTTGATGAACAAGAATGCTTATAGGTCTCAGGTGATAAAAGATTTAAGTATCGAACCTGATATAGGTACCAAATCCTTGAATGTGGGATCTGTACTCCATTCTGACACAGTAAACCTTGTTGATGACCGACCTAAGCTCCAGTTCGGTCCTGAAGTTGACGGTCAAACTGATAATGGCGTTGTGGCCCCTTTTTACATCAGCCTGAATATCCATGACCTGATATTTCACAATGCTATGCCGGATTCGGGTGCTTCTCACAACCTAATGCCCAAGGCCGTGATGGAAGCGTTGGGACTTGAGGTCACCAGACCTTACAAAGATCTGCATTCTTTTGATTCCAACAAGGTCAAATGTATAGGCTTGATTAAAGACTTATGCATCACCTTGGCTCAAATCCCAGAAATTTTTTTGGTAATGGACATCGTCGTGGCTGACATTCCCCCCCAAGTATGGTATGTTTCTATCATGGTATTGGGGAGATAAATTGAGAGGAACCCTGTAGCTAGATATGTCCTACACCACCATTCCAGTTTTCGGTCAGCAGAGAAGACTTTATAGAGAAACACTGATGAAGTATATGGTCAGTAGTCAGGAGAATCCACACAATTACCCACTATATTCCACACTCTCTGACCTGGACTCTTTCATTCTATATAATGATGGTGATATCGAAGAACAAATCACACAACTGGAAGATGATGCACCTAATCCAAAGGATGATACAACGATTGCCGAAGTAAGAAACCCCATGGTTGAAGAAAATGAGGAATTACCAACAGACTTTTAGAGCATGGACTTTGATGGTGTTGTGAGTAAAGAAGGAGATGGGGTTGGAGTGTGGATGCATAACCACAGATCAAGGTACTCCGAGAATCATTCATATAAACTGAACTTCCAATGTACTAACAACATAGATGAGTACAAGGCTCTAATGCTTGACCTGAAATTATTGAAAAAAGTTGGTGCTAAGTAGATAATGGTAAGGGGTGATTCTAAATTAATTATCAAGCAAATCAAAGGTGAGTATGCAACAAAACATCCCAGACTTAGAGCCTATAGAAACGTTGTTTTAGATTCTCTCCAATGTTTTACTAAGGTTGATTTGCAGGTGATTCCTAGAGGACAAAATATACTCGCAAACGGACTGGCTATGTCAATAGCTACCTGTTAAATCCCTTTTCATCCCACTCACAAGTACACAGTGGAGGTGAAATGCAGACCCGCTATTCCTGACAACCTCAGATATTGGCAGGTATTTGGAAATGATGATTAAATTGAAGATTTCCTGCAATGTAAAAATGATTTCGAATGTACAAACATATATTTAGAACAAGATGAAGAAGCTGTAAATAAATCTATTTTTGAGAATGATAGTGTAAATACAATAGATGCTGAAAAAATAAATGAAAATGATGTAGATTCTGATATCCTGTAGTTGGAAAATAATGCGTTACCTAGAGGTTTAGTTCCATTGGAAGACTTGTTTGATTTTAATGATGTAGAAAAAAAATCGAAAATTGAAGCTAGCAGTAAAGAGGTTGAAGACTGTAACATAGGAACAGAAGAAAACCCCAAAATGATAAAACTTTCTAAATCACTGAGAACAGAGAAAAAAAGAAAATACATTGAACTTTTTAAGGAATATATATATGTTTTCACCTGGGGCTATGAGGACTTAAATCCTATGACACAAGCATAATACAACATCAGATTCCCATAAAAGAAGAACATAAACCTTTCAGAAAGAAACTTAGGAGAGTTAATCCCAAGTTTCTTCCCCTGATAGGGAAAGAAATCAAGAAGATGTATGATGCCAAGATTATAGTCCCTTTGAGATTTTCCAAATGGGTTTCCAATCTAGTTCCAACCAGGAAGAAAACTGGAGAGATCAAGCTATGTATAGATTTTAGAAATCTGAACAAAGTCTCCCTCAAAGACAACTACCCTTTACCCAAAATGGATCATGTTTTATAAAGGGTGGTTGGATCTAGTAGGATCTCCTTACTGGACGGTATCGCGGGTTACAACCAAGTTCTAGTCCATCCAAAAGATCAAGAGAAGATAACTTTTACCACACCCTAGGGAACCTTCATGTATGTGAAGATGCCTTTTGGTCTGATGAACACCAGGGCTACTTTTCAAAGAGCAATGGATATTGCCTTTGTGGATGAGA
>JASDQU010337341.1:0-12575 GCA_032191745.1 Picea mariana | reverse complement strand
GAATGTTCAAGGTATAATTCTGCTTATCATTCAGTTGCATTTGATTATGTTAAGCATGATAAATTTGGAAGAAAGAATCCTTGTACATATTGTGGTTTGTATAACCATCATGTTTCAAAGTGTTGGAAAAGATTAACCGCTTTCAGGAAACTTTCTAAGCGAAGACAGCGTGAAAAGAGGATGCAAAAGATTTGCACTCATTGTCAGAAGCGGGGTTATCTCATTGACCAATGTTGGACGTTGCATCCAACCACTCATCCACAGCACAAGAAGCAGATGGATAAAGAGATTGGAAGAGGAGATTCCATCATCGATGTGAGTCAAGATGATTCACAAGAGGACGATGTCCAGCAGAAAAAGTCACCGTTGAGTTGGCTTGGTAAGAAATGGTTGGATTTCTTGAGCAAGTGAGGCTTGCGTTTTTCTGTTGTAAATGCACTTTTCAGTGTTATGTGTGCATTTATGGGAAGCATGATAAGTTGCAGCCATTTATATTTTTTGTATTCAACTCTTAAGTACCCATATGTTTTGGGGTTGTACTTATGTTTGTACTGGAAGGAGAGTTGAAGAGTCATGAACATGCATTTGTTTTTATGTATGTGTAAGCAGTGAACCTGGTGATGGTTCATCATGAGTGATTCATGATTGTTACATGATTATGTATCATGTTTGTCGACTTGTCAGTTTGGGAAGATTGAGATGTTTCAAATGAGTCTCGACTGGTGTTGATGATTTTCTGATGATTATGTTGTGTCAATCGTGTTGTTCGACTTGTGTTTAGTCGATGGTGTTTATTGACTTGAAAGTTGATTTTGAAAACACCATGTACTTTGATGTAGTACAAGATGCGACAGTTTGTTTGAAGAACAAAAGATTTTGTTGGCATCATTTTTCAGTCTTGTATAATTTGTTTTCAAGATTGATGGTTTTCTTGGCTTGTGACAAGATGTCGCAGGAAGTTTTGCAGCCATTGGAGAGTTGATTGTGTTGACGCCAAAGAGTTCGAAAGAGGGACTTGATTCTCAGTGGGAAGGTTGGCAGTCTTCCAAGAGAGAACAGTGGGTCAGCAGCAGCCAAAGAGCAGTGGTTGAAGGACATAGTCAGTTGCAATGCACGGCATGTCAAAGTATTCAGGTGATTGTCGAAAAGATTTTGATATAACTTGAAAGCAGACAGATAAGCTTTTGTGGGTCCAAAAGCCTTTCAGTGGGAAGGTGTGATCAAAATCTGGACCAGGGGGCAAAATTTTGCTCAATTTTCAAAGTGCTCGGAATGCGACGAAAACGGTGCCATTGCGTCCGTCTCGTCTTCCTGATTCCGGCGGTATATTTACTTTCTCAAACGGAGTCCATATGGAGAAGATATCGCGATCTGTTCGTCAAGCCAAACAGGCAAAAAATTTGATGCTGACTGTACCTGTCTGTACAGTCCGTACGGACGCTGACGTGGCAGGTCCGTACAGCGGCACGTGGCAGGTCCGTACAGGACACGTGGCGACTCCAGGTGATGACACGTGTCAGGCAGATTTGGACTTTTTGGCGCACAGTTGGGCCAATCCGAAGGTGACACGTGTCACCACTGGAAGGGTGACACGTGGCACGGATGACATCAGCATTTGACGTGGCGACCGTACGATGACATGGAAGGTGACAAAGGCGTACGGAAGCCGACGCGGCAAGTGATGTGGACCAATGGGCGACTGACACGTGGCAGTTTTCTGGTCAAATGATTGGGTGCCACGTGGCCCAATCGTGGGCTGCCACGTGGCACCCTGGTATTTGTCTATTTGGTTTTGGTTTCAAAAGTTTTTGGAGTCGACCTCCAAGGACACACCAAGTGGGTTGGAGACTTCTCCACGTTGGTAGGTGTGTATAAGGACGGCAACATCTTTGGCGTCATTGTCGGGGATAAGTCTCTTATCCTTGGTTAATTGACAAACTCTAAGTAATTCTTTAAAAACTAAGTAATAAAACTTTCCCTAAGATTACTTAACTTGAGTTGTGTTATTCGACATTGCTTGGTCTCCAAGTGGCGACTCCATTTGATAATTCTAAGGTATACTACTAAGAGCAATTCAGAAGTGTTGGTTTATTCCTATCCTGTACTTGAAAAGGTGTATAAGAGGAGAATAAACAGACTTGCTCCTCGTGGGCTACTTGAAAGTCTTGGAGAAGAAGCAATCTCTGATATACATCTCTTTTTGGTACATAATAATCCTACAACTTTTTGTTTTCCTTCTTGTTTTTGCTTTGTTTGATTCTTCTTGGTTTTTTTTTAATAAACTTGGTCATCTGGCGTCTCCACTCCAAAATAATTTGCCAAAGTATTCTTCAAGAAGGAACTCACGCTTGCTTAGCTTCATCCTTGAATCTGAAAGGGTTTTTGGAGGAAGTTAGACAAGTTTTCTTCTCTTAGGATCCTTAATAATCTTTGGCTCCCAGACTTTTTCTTTTTCAATGGGTCTAGATAAATTTTATGATCCTATTGATTTTTCAAGAATAATTGGTTATCCTCGTGAACTTCCTGAAATAGCTATTGAAAACTTGTCTGATTTTCGTAATTATGGTGATGTTATTGCTCACATGAAATCCTTTGGGCGGTGTATTAGTGAATGGTGTGATCCACATGTTCATGAGGATGTTCTAATGAAATTGTTTGTCTTGACTCTTGTTGAGGAAGATGCTTATGATTGGTTTCATGATTCGAATGATTGTGAGTTTAAGACCATACAGGATTCGATGCATGCATTTTTAGAGAGATGAGGGGATGATCCAATTGAAACTTACATTGAATTGGTTGATGCTTTTATGGAAAAATGGAAGGAGAAGAAACTTCCAGATATAAAAATAGGTAGTTCAGATATTAAGATGGATGCTCCCATCGAGAAAGTGGTAGAGGATGTTGAAACCGTAAAGTTAATTGATGTAAATCAGTTAAGTATCTCAAAAGCACACCTTGCTAATACAAGTAATTACATTGAATGTTCAACTCCTATAGAACTAGAACTTCACAGTGAACAAGAAATGGAATTTCTCCTTGAAATTCCGGAGGAGCCCATAAATGAGTCATTGATTGATCAAGGTGAATTTGAGATTGAAGTTATTGAATATCCAGATAATTCAAATCCCCACCCTCCTCCCGAAGAACCCATCTCTTCAGAAAAGATCTTCAATAACCTTGTTGGAAATAATGAGGCAATGACATTGACAATTCCACTTCCAATCTCTCACTCATCAAATGATTCAATACAAGATAATGGGAACATGGAAGGCAATTGTATTTTACAAATTCCAAATCATTACGAACAGTGGTTGGTCTTCCACCATGACAGTCTTATGCAAAAATTCATAAAAATTTCACGAGGCTTGTCAAACTTCAAAGTTTGGTTGAATAAAGGAAGAGGCATGTTGCTTGGGTGGTCTATTCTCAAGAAAAACTCCAAGTTGATAAAACTTGGAAAGGGATCTTCAACGAGTCACCCCGGACAAGGACTTTTCAGACACCTGGGGTCTTACCTCATCCATGATGTGGTAGGTCCTAATTCTTTCCACCTCGGCCAATTGGATGGTGAGCCCATGAATATTCCAAGGAATGGACAACAACTCAAACTATTTTTCAGATGATGAGCAACTTGGTGTCCAAAGGGGCACCCTTTGTAACGTATCTCTAACCTTTCTCCTTGATTCTTTCAGTTTTGTCATTATTTTATTTATGTATATAATTCATTGTATAATAATTTCATTTATGTGATTGTTGTTAATAGCATTTCATTTATTTAATTATTGTTTTTATACATGTGTTTATGTTGGATATTGGTGAGCACTTTGTTTTGTAGATTATGAGGTTGCGTATACTCTCCTTCCAAAGAAAGATCGAACATATGTCCCCATGTGGAGCCAAATGTTGACCACCTATTTCAACTAGGAGTCAACGTCATGTATCATGAAGTTAGGTACCGTATGGTGCAACAAATTTGAAGACTTATGGCTCAGGAGGGAAAATTTTTGCCTCGACACGTCTTTCTATGTAATCAGAATGTTCGCTCCCCTGTGTGGGACAATAATATAATAGGTCAGCATGAATCATTTTTAGGTTAGTTGCCTAGGACTTTGTGATTAGCGAAGTCCTTCATCGAGTGTTTTTTTTTTGTCAGGTAATTAATCTGGCCTAACAAGCCATTTTAATTATCCTTGAGTTTTTCACTCACAATAATCCTCCAAAGTGGTGAAAGGCGTTCAAATGATCGAGCCCAAGAGGTTACTAAGGTTTAGGAATGCTGTAAATGACTACGCTCGACACCTCCTAGAATTTTGCGGAATTCCGTTAAGTTTTGATAGGTTTTTCTTAATTATTAAAATTTTTCATTCATTGGAAATTTTAATTAATTTTGATGTAAAATGTAAAAATTTGGTCCTTGAGGATTTTGTATATGGGTGTGAATACTCAAAACAAATGGCACATGACCCCCTACACCCTTGGACCAAGTTTCAGCTCAACTGGACAAGTTTTTCTAGGTCTTTTTCAATAAGGAGTCCAAGTCATTCTAGAGTCAACATTTAATTGTTTTTAATTGGCTAAGGTAAAATAGCCAAATATTGTAAAAAGGGATTAAAGTCATGAGAGAGAGTGGGAAAGGTTTCCTAACCTTTTTTCTAAGTTGGAAAAGCAATTTTCTACTTAAAACACCCCCCCATGCTAAGCCAACAACCTAAAGTCATGTCTCCCTAGTAAAAAGTGTTCCCCCTTTCTCTTGAACTTAAGGAAAATAAAAAATTAAAGTGAAAAAATGCCTAAAACCCTAATTTATCCCTGCTTGAGTCTAACTTAATGTATGACAAGTCAAAAGGCGTTTTCCCCCTTCACCTCTCACCCCTCAAACCCTAACTCACTACCAAAACTCTAAAAGTGTCTCTTCTTTGACTTTGTCTATCTCTCTTGGATGTGTGACACTTGTAATTTATCCAAGAGGGGTTTCTCCTCTCTCCCAAGTATAAAAAAATGCCTACCCCTCCTCATTTCTCCATCTATTCTCAAAGCAAGTTTATGCTACCCAAGTCTCTCTCTCATTTCTTCTTGTAAGTTTTGCTACAAGTATTTGCATGCAATTTTTATTGAATAAAAAGAAAGTTTTGGAGAAAGTTCATGGTGCATTGGTAGTCTTCTTGATGCTCCTCGAGGTTTTTTAAGGTGATATTACTACCATAGTTTTTGTGTTATTCTTGCTTATAGATCTAATTTAGGAGATCCAAGCAAAGTATTTTGCTTGGGTAAGTTTATGGTAGTATTACTGTAGATTTTGTGAGCTATTTCTTATGGTATTGGAAAGTATTTTACAATTCCTATTCGATATACTCACCTCCTCTTGTTTTTTGTAGCAAGATCTCACTTATTTGCAGGTCACCGAGGGTTTGGAGAGGCAAATTTCAGATCTGAACATTTGTTTGCTTCAACCGAGAAATTCCTCCATTATTTTCTGTTTTATTTTCTGCCATTCCCCTTCTCATTTGAAGCATTTTCTGTTCTGAAATAGGCTTAAAAATACATCTTTTATATTCAGATTTTTATATGTAAAATTTATGTTTATTACTAACAGAAATTTCTGAGTGTTTTTGAGTGTTTTACAACATTTCCAGTAAGCATTAGCTTGCTGCTTTTTGCAGGTTCTTGCTAGAACAAGGGGAGGTGCTGCCCATTTTGGGCCTCAAAACACTCCAAAAGAGTCTCCCAAGTAGGGGTTTCAAAACCCTCTTCTTCTCTCATCTTTTCCAAGTATTGTAAGCAGCCCAAGAGAGTCTCTTGGGCTTGCATTTTCTTTCAAAAGTTAATTTTCTGTTTTGTGAATAATTTTTAAATTTGCCTACAACTTGCAAAGTGATTTGCCAATCCATGCAAAATCGTAAGGCTAGGATTAGTTTTATGTTTCATCTATTATTTGCCCCACTTGTCCTTGAGGCAAAGTTGTGTGGCTAGGTTTACTTGTTTATTGTTTCAAGTTAAGTTTTTATTTTTCATATCCACTTTGGCACAAAATTGGTAGGCTTGTCCTCCTCCTTGTGCCTTTGTTGAGGTTGCTAAGTCTTTACATTTTTTCTTGTTTACCCCACTTGTCCATAAGGCAAGTTTGTGTGGCTAGGTTTATAGATTATTCCTTTTCAAGTCATTTCAATTTGTTTTAACATTGTGCCCACCCCTTGCAAAGAGATTAGATTAGCCATCCATGCAACATCGTGAGGCTAGGATTTAGACTTGCTTATTGCTTTATTTTCTAATTCATTAGCCAAGTAGCCACATCTAGACTAATTAGGGGAGTAACTTGTTGTTATTTTGGGAAGTAATCATATTTAGTAACTAGGCACCCAAACTGGTACAACTTTCACCATCAAAAAGGGTGATTCGTGGAAACTATAGAGGGTGTAAGTCGGGCACGGCTTCATAGCACTAAGTGTCCTCCCTGCTTGAGCACCCAAGCATTCCGGATTGACCTATGGAGCTAGGGGATGACCTTGTGTGTCCTCTTTCTTGAGCACCCAGCAATTCTTTTGGTCAAAGCGGTAAGAGTTTAGTGGTAGACAGATAGTCCAGGCTTGCATCTTCAAACCTTAATCCCCCTAACTAAAGAGAGACTTTAAAATCCTTCTAAAATCAACCTACAACACTTTCACAACTTGTATGCTTTCATTTTCAGTTATCTTTATTAAGTTGTGCAAGTTTACTTTCAAGGCATTTACATTTTCATGTGTGTTACTTTACAAGCATCTTAACTTTTCGAGCTAATTTAATTTCAAGTTGGGCGCATTCACTTTCATGCTATCTACTTCCTAAGTTGCGCACTATCTCTCTTTGGGCATTTAGCTTTCAAGTTATTTTAAGTTACATCTTTCATTGTGGATATCTCATGCTTCTTGGTATATTGGATGTAAGTATTCTTTAATTCCTTTGTATAATTGTGTAATCATCTGAGTTATTTCTTTCATTGTATACTTGTTCATGTTGTATTTCATTTGTAGATTTCATTCATAAATTGTTTAAGTATAAGTTATATTCTTGATTCATTGTAATTAGTTCATAATATTGTTTTGTATCTTTGTCGTATCATCTTATTGACTCTATTTACCCTTCTTTAGGCACTAGTCTTATTTGAGTTTATAGGTAAAGAAGTTTGCTTGTCATTAAAATTTTGCATTGCATTGTTTGATTGTCATTTAGGTTAGGTCTCCCTAACTCAAGGTTTAAAATTAACTCCTAGATCACATTAAATCAACTTAACATAGTTAAGTAGGGTCTACCCCCCTTGGCTTCCCTAGGAGTGAGCCTAGACGGAAGAAGTCCAAATCGAGGTGACTGTGGGTTTGGATTTAGGCGTGCGCCTCCAAGGACACACCAAGTGGGTCGGAGACTTCTCCACGTTGGTAGGTGTGTATAAGGACAGCAACAAGCCCCTTTTCCTCTCCTTTACACACCTATATATTCAGAGCTCAACCCCCTCTTCCATATACTTGTTATGCAGCGCAAGGATGAAGGAAACAGGGTTGTGGAGGAGGTTAGGACTACTGTGTATATCAGCAGTGAGAGATAGATTGTTGTGCTGTGTATATCAGCAGTGAGAGACAGAGTGTTGTGTGGTGTATATCAACAGTGAGAGACAGAGTGTTGTACTGTGTATATCAGCAGTGAAAGACGGCGTCATGTACTGTGTATCAAGAGTAAGAGACAGCTTGTATTGTTGTACATATCAGCAATAAAGAACAGAAAACTGGGCTGTCCATACCAACAATAAAACTCAGCAAATAGGGTTGTTTATATCAGCGGTGAAAGTCAGTAAAGTCTTGTCGGTTGCCGGTCTAACAGTCGGGTACTTTTCATGGTGGATTATTGTAATTGGTCTTACATATTATTTGCAATAAAGGAAGATTGTTTGTTGGGGTTTTTCACCCTGTATAGGGTTTCCCCAGGGTAAATTCTTGTGCATGTGTGAGATTCTATTTGAGTACCCCTTCTACTTTTGTTCATCATTTCGAATATACATTTTGTTGGTTAATAAAACAAATTCTGTTTAAAGCTCTGAAGAAATTAAAGAAATAATCCGCATATTGAACCAAGAAAGTTCAAACCCTCTTGCTTCGCCACATTATTAGATACATGAGGAGGGTTCCCCAATCCATCATGCAGGCAAAGTTTGTGGCACACTCATTCGAAATCATTGTCATTTTTAGACTAGTAGTGTTGTTGCACAATCTTCGGAGATTTGCGGGCTCGACCACCGACAAGGACCGGTATTCATATCTTACCTACTACTCTTTGGAGGCCATTGCCCAATCTCCCCCCTGCCCACCCGAAAGGGGAAGTGCATTGTTGGTTCAAAGGTACCATGTTTACTTTAATCAGTTGACATAACGATGTACAACCTTCCCTTGTTCAGGTACTCTTTAGACATTCCTAGCCACCTCCTACTTGATAACCAAGAGATGAATGGGATTATCAAGGTTTATATTTATAGGCAATATATCGAGGTCTCTCGAATCACCCCTCCTAGGGGGGTTGAGACCTAAGATGTCCTTTTACGTAAAGCACTTCCTAGAGGTTAAGGGTGGCCTTATGGTAAGGTCCCCTTATATGCTTCAGAATTGGATGCATGGGCCTAGAATCCCCTTTGGCCAATTCAAAGTGGGCTCTCATCAGCGTTGAGTGGAAGTTGAGCACCAAATTCCATGGGAAGACAAATTATGCCAGCTCTCCCATAGGCAAGAGACAAAGACAGAGGAGCACTTTATATCCAAATGCCCTCGGTATTATGAGATATGCAGTTAGTTCCACTGCATGTTCAAAGAGTCTCATAAGTCCCTCTCCACTTTTTTATGGTAATTGAATCAATGTTGCCTAGTGTTATACATGGGAGAGGCCCTCAGACTTAGATCTTACATTCTTCGGCCACCTCACATCATTCATCGCAGTGCTCCCAGTGGACATGGACGCCAAGAGGCAGGCAGGCAGGAGCAACACCACTCCAACTCTAGAGTCCATAATCGAACATCAACTCAAAGCCTTTCTACTCTAATGCCATGTAGAAAAAATGAATACACAAATGAACAAGAGATGTGGGATATAATGTTTTATTAAAATGGAGTCATTTGATACATTAAGGTAGATCATTATTTAGTCATAGGTTTGGTAGTTGTGCTCCCTAATCAAGTAGTTTTACTAGCTAATTGACCTAGCTAACATCACTTAATTTTATTATTATCATAGAGTCAGTTACTTAGTATATATGTGACCTTTATTACACACTAATGTCACTTATTAAACTTGATTTCTAGCATTGCAATATTAATACTCCAACACCTCCCAACATGACTAGATATTTTGTTACTCAATATATTGCAACTAAATATTACAAGGACGCACTTCAACACCACTTAGTGTTATGCCCCAATCTTAATGCCTTTCTATAAACCCAATGGAATATGATACAATAGGTTGTTGTCATTTCCACCAGCTAAGTTGTCCATCGGACTATCATCAACCCCAATAGGGACTCCAGAAGCTCACCTTCCACAAGGACATCACCTTTCTTTGTTCCCAAAAACGAAGCTAGAGCACAACCTTTCGTCAAATCAATCGTTAAAATATAGGAGATAGGGTTGTGGGCAAGTGTTTCTTGTGGAGTAGCATATTGTTTACCATTGCTAAGAACAATCGATTATGCCAAGCAATGTTTAATGTTGTTGTTGTTGTTGGGCCAAGATACAAGGGTCCTCATTATGACAAGTTGAGGTGGTCAATCCTTCCAAAAAAAAAGGCCAATATCACTATCAGATTGGAGGAGATTAAGAAATCATGGGAAACCACTGGATGCATGGTAATGTCTGATGGTTGGACGGGATGGGAAGGGCAGAACCCTCCTAAATTTTATAGTTAATCATTATGGTGAGACCGTTTATTAAATTTGTTGATGCATTTGCACATATTTAAGATGCAACATTGTTATATGAATTGTTGGATGATTTCATCCAAGAGATCTGTGTGTAGATTGTTGTGCAAGTCATAATTGATAATGTTGTTAATTATGTGACAACTGGAAGGGATGTTAATGGAGAGGCACCCCACATTGTTTTGGACTCCATGTGCTTCTTGTTAAATTCTCTTAACCTAGCACCCAACCATTAATTCTGAGCAAAACACATTTACTGAATAATAGTACAGTTAGGTTATTAATGATAAATTTAGCAGAAGCATTAAATGAAAACCAAAACACATTGCACAATAGATTTTTTGGTAAATAACCCCGAAGGGAAAACCAATTATGCGAGATTTATTATTATTAATCTAGGCTCCCCTCCTAGGATAATGGCCCACCTGAGGAATGCAAAACAGAAGATAGCCAAGCCCTACAAACCTCATGATTAGTCCTTCGATCTTGATGGTTGGCTACTATCTCCCTTGTTGTCCCTTTTCTCCTATCCTTAACCCCTTCCCTCCAGACTTAGATGAATGTCTTTCTCCACCCAAATAATGAGGGCTCACTCTCTCACTCTAAGTGTATTTGTTGTATCTCATCATATCACATAGGTTGTCTATTATAACCTTGAGTTTAGCCTAAGTCCAAAACCGTAGATCTCCTCAAGTGATCAACGACTGAGATCTATAAATCTCGCGTTCACTTTAGATCTAACAGCTAGGACTTATTTTAATTACTAATGCCAAATACCTAGGCATTTAAATAAATTAAACTCACTTTATTACAAAAGTACATTCACTTTATTAATCACTTAATAAAGTGAATCTCCTAAGGTTTTGATAGGTAATAATGACGATGCCCACGTGTTGACACAAATCCACATGGAAATTCCTGCCCGATGCTACTAAAACATCAACACTCCCTCTTAACGAGGAAGGTACTTCTACCACCTGGTGGTGGCTCTCTGTTCATTATGAGATCTATTACCATGGTTGCTCTCCAATCAACCCGATTGATTGTTCCCTCTGAAACAGAAGTTGTCCCTGCCATCTTACTCGGACCCATCTTCGAAGACTTCCCTCTGATCATGCTCCTCCTGCTCTTGAGCATCCTGCACAGTAATCTTGTACCATGACTCCTCCTTCACAAACTTGTAAGGCTACTCCTTCCCACCTGAACTTGAAGGTTGACTCCCTCTGAGCTACTCAACCTTCGTAGCTACCTGCTCCTTGTTCTCTGCCACTTTGTTGTTTTCCATAACTCGCATAGGCTGGCCCTTTAACCTATACAAGTTGCTCTCTCTAACTCCAAGAACAGTTGTTATGTCTGAGCTAGATCCTCTGGGCTTGATCAACACCTATCCATCCTGAGATAGTACATCAAATCCCTTCTTCTCAATCATTGATACTGAGAGCACACTCCTCCTGAGTTCTGGCACCAATAACACGTTCATCACTCTCAACACGCCTCTTGACTCCATCCAGAATGGCACTATCCCAGATCCTTTCTCTACATGCTTGGTACCCATACCAAGTTCCACATGCACGTTTGAGTCTGACTCTATGAAGCTCTCGAACAACTCTCTGTGATGTCCCGTTCCCAAGAGTAGGCCAGCAGGGAGTGACTTAGTAGTCTATATGTTCCCGTAGACTATAGTCAGGCACAAACAGGGAACAAGATGGAGAAATAAGGAGGAATTGATGGCTAAAAGACGAATTAAGCCAAAATACTTAGGAAAAGTCACTTAAGCCTAAGTCAACGAAGAATTAGAATGAAAAGGTGTAAAGGGGGGCTTAATTAATTAATTAATCACTTTAGGAGGAAAGGCGCCTAGCTTAAGTGAGGTCAATGGTGAATTAGATTGGGAAAGATATAAAGGGAGGAATTTGACCTAATTCCTCATTATGCATTGTTATGATTTGATGTTGAGAGTTCCCAGAGGAGGAGGAGAGCCGACCTTAGTGTTTTGTGGATTTCTGGAGGAAACCACCACCATTGATCGGTTTCAGTGTTAAGAGACACACCCTAGCCCATTGAAGATACCATCTAGGTACTTCACCATACTTTTCAGGAGTATCCATTGCAGAGAGCGCAGCTCAGACAGTGAGGGCGCAAGTTAGTTTGAGGGTTTGGAGAGCTGCACGAGATTCGTACCCAGATTGCAGTTTCCTTCCAACCCATTTGAGATCCAGCCAGGGCGCTTCTATTGAGCCATCTATCATCAAATTCTGATGGTGGAATATTGCAGATAGACTCATTCAGCCATTTAGGGCGCAGCGCCTCCGGACAGACATTTGGTGTTGCATGCAGAGTTTCAGAGCAGATCCGAACAAATCCTTCCGACCCATTTCCTTATATGACGAGATGATCGTTTTGGGCCATATAGTAGCAGATTCCGTTGGTGGAATCCTTTCGGGCACATCCAGTGTCCCAGGAGGTGCGCATACCCCCCAGGGGTCTAGATCCAGTTCCTCAGGGGTCAGATCCAAGATCCAGCAGACATCCATTTCAGTCTAGAGACTAGGGCGCTTCTATTGAAGCAGTTTCCAGCGCATTCCAACGGTCGATTCTTCCGAACGAGTTTTCCAGCTGGTAGCGGTTACCGTACTTCTCCGAAATC
>JASDQU010337339.1:0-11260 GCA_032191745.1 Picea mariana | reverse complement strand
AGAGTCGTTCCTTTTGAATTGAAACCGAACAGAGTTGCATTCTTGTTCATAGAAGATTACACGACACAACATATCATAACAACCAAACTCAATAAGATCATTTACCAACCATAGCATATGGATCATAACAAAATCAAATCTAGACGAATCGTATTCTAAATTGGGCGTGAAAAACTTCCTGTTGGGAGTGGGCACAAAATGAATTGAATTGAAAACACACCATTACTTTTGTTATTTCACTCAGACAAACTTGGCAAATGAAATCCAAACGAATAACCATTCCAATCCAAATAAAAATCTATGAGCAAATCATATATCACATCGAAATTCCTTCTATTTTTATCAAAACAAAGCCATGTACAGGATGATCACCGAATGATAGAGGCATTTGGATAAGTGACCGAGTTATTTAAAAACTGAATTCAAATCATTATATCAACCTATATTATTTACAAAACAAAAACGATGTCAAAACCATACCTGTATAGCGACAAGGCTGCTTGATTATGCTAGTTTGGAATTTACAACGGCCGTGGCTGATTCCGCGTTTTTGAAAAGGATGGAGCGGGTTGTCTTTTGCTTTTTATCTGTTGCTTGGAGCTTGGCCTTTTGACTGGTTAGCACTACAATTTGATCTTCCAGTGATTGAATCTTCGATTGGAGTATGGGAACATCAATGTAGTATTGTTCTAACAATGAATTGCATTGGTCACAGGGTGACTGTGTGGGTTTACAAAGAGCAGGCGAGGGTTTGGCCAAATGACCAAGGTTTTCACGAGGAAATTTAATACCTGGTTAGTCAGGGTCGTTCTTTAGGCAGGGGGGAAGGTTCGATATGAAATCATAAGGGGGCTCGAGACATAAACCCTGCGAGTAGGGGTACTCCCTGGCCAAGAAATGTTCAACATCAGAGTCGAAATCCTCACTTAGGATGATAGGGTTGGACTCGGCAGAGGGTTTCGGTTTGTTTTTGGTCATTCTCGAAATGAGCCGGGCATTCCTTTTCCCTTTGGCATTGGCAGTAAGGTTTTCCTTGGGATTTTTTCTCATAGGATTTCTAATGGCCTCTGCACTCTTAGTTACAGTGTCGGGTAAGTCAACACCAGGGTCGGTCGAGGGTTTAGGCAGTAGGAGATGTAAGGGTACAGGCGGTTCAGCCTTGGTTTCAATTACCATAGGTTTATCAACCTGTACAGGGTCTGTGCCCTCAAAGCCATTACGGGTGATGAAAGCCCTCCAATTATCACCATGCAAACTCAAATGATAAACAACGATGAGCTTAATAAGCCCATGGTGGAACAGGCTGCTGTCAGCCTATTGCCTCTTAAACTTTTTCGACATTTTATATAAGCTACGATGAAAGTAGAAAGGCATGTTTAGAGGATACCCTATAAAAATCATCAGCAAATGCAGGTGGTAGAGGAACACAAGTCCTTATCGACCTTCACAGGTCATGAATTGCTTGACTAGAATTAATAAGTCATGCCATCGTGGTTTGAGTATAGATATGGGCATACCTCTGTCACAAGAGGTGACTTTGTGTGATAGAAATAGCAATTTCCATGGCACTTCCTCGACCTTGCAATTCTTAAACCAACGCTGTCTCAAGGCAGGTAACCTTGTAGCAGAGCTGATAAACTGGTCATCGATCTCTAACTGTATGTCGCCCACCTTGGCTCGACAACCATCAAAGGTTACGGCAAAATGTCATGCTACACAAAGGTTAAAACCCTCAAATCGTTGTATAAAGGGGAGCCACCCATTTTCCTCCAAGTCTCTGCGGGCATTGTCAAACATTAACAGGGCTTGGTTGCTGTTGGGCTCGACTTGCACGACTGGTGCCATGGAGCCGAATGCATGGTAAGCGAAGGGTTTGGATCACCAACACACACAGGAGCCGAGCTACCCAAGCTTAACAGAAATGAACGAGCAAAAGGGATAGGCATAAATGCAAGCATGTGAAGGTGGTGGAGTCTGCCATGAAAAATATTCATTATCCAAGTACAACCACCGATTTACATAGCTGTTCAATCCATAATCGTAATTCAACCATCGAGTCATGTGCCCAACTAATGAAATCAAATGTGTATACCAATGCGCACAAATGTTATGCCATAATGTTTAAACACCCAACTTATAAATCAAAACCAAAATCAACTATGTGCCAATGTATCAGCTCATATAATCAAAAGTTTAACCAAGGTGCCAAATGGTATTCATGTAGTAGACAAGCCAAAATTTATGAAAAGATTAACATAGGGATTATATCAAAAGACATATATATAAAAAATTTAACCATAACCCCTATGCATTTTCATAGAATCAATGATCAGACAAGTCATATAAAGTGCAAATCCAAATGCTAAATGCCTTACAAACTCAATAAAAGAAAGTTATACAATCAATCGAAGTATGAGAACCGATTAGAGGATCTTGCTAGTTGTATAATGATCAATAAAAGGTAAGCGCAATAGGCATAATGACATAAGGGATATTGAGAGTTCAGATAATGATCGAAATATGACTTTGAAAGGAGAAGTTTTCACGCTTACAGTCATGAAAACTTAACGAAGACAAATGTGCAAATGTCGCAAAAAAAAATGAAAATGTCGTTTATTGAAAATTGCGACGAAAAAAATGATGTTTGTAAAACATTAGTGTAGGAAGCTTATAAGACGATAGGAAAAAGATTGTTGGCTGCCAACATAATGTTGATATCTTCCTTTTAAGACAAAAAAAACATGCACAACAATATGCTCAACATTTATCCCTGCTAATCAATAATGCACCACGATAAATAATCAAAAGCCACTGTTCTTGAATCAACAATCGGGCCCAATTTAAATGTAAACAACTTTCTTTTCCAAAAAATGTGGACAAACTTAAAAGCATGCCCGATCATACATAGGTATTCAATCATATCAATCAACAAAATCTTGAATGAATAACAACAATGAACCTATACATAAACCCCAAGCTTGATCTCTGTGTGTATCAACATATATAACTTCCTTTTTAAACAATTGAAGGTCTACACGATGATTCCAGTATAACTATATCATATATGAAGCGAACAGAACTAATACTGACACACAAGCACCTATTTTTAACTTTGCAAAACCCTGATCGGGTTGGGCAACCTCACACATGTGTCTCTTTAAGAAATGAAAATCATCCTGGATTAAACATAGTGATGGCATCATTTTTCAGTCTTGTATAATTTGTTTTCAAGATTGATGGTTTTCTTGGCTTGTGACAAGATGTCGCAGGAAAGTTTTTGCAGCCATTGGAGAGATGATTGTGTTGACGCCAAAGAGTTCACAAGAGGGACTTGATTCTCAGTGGGAAGGTTGATAGTCTTCCAAGAACAAAGAGAACAATGGGTCAGTAGAAGCCAGAGAACAATGGTTGAGGGACATAGCCAGTTGCAGTGCAAGGCATGTCAAAGTATCTAGGTGATTGTCAAAAAGACTTTTCAAGTAGAATAAGTTGATAAAACTTGAAAGTACAAGAATATTGAATCTCAGACAGATAATCATAAGCTTTTGTGGGTCCAAAATCCTTTTAGTGGGAAGGCATGATCAAAATCTGGACTAGGGGTCAAAATTTAGCTCAAAAATCAAAGTTCTTGGATTTGCCTCAAATCAAATGAGTGCGTAGCCCTTATCATCACGAACCAAACGCAACTTGTTTGGGTTCAAACAAATGTCGTATGAGAGAGATATCTTGATCTGTTCGAATCACCAAACAGGTAAAAAAAATGAGTGCTGACTGTGCAATTCATACAGTCCGTATGGATGCTGATGTGGCAAAGACCATACGCTGACATGGAAGTTGATGATGTGGCATTCAATTATTGGCAGATTTGGTTGAATCACAATGTGACATGTGGCATTTATTTGACAAATGGTGTGGTGCCACATGGCCCAGTCATGGGCTAGCACATGGCACCGTTGAAATTGGTTGTTTGTTCAAAATTTTATGGAGTCCACCGGACTCGAACCCTAGGCCTCCTCTCACCATGCAAAGATTTCGAAAAGGCCACCCAACCGATGCGACACACATTAGTTTTTATAATATATGTGGGATTAAATATATTTGAATTTTTTTAATGTTTAATATGGCGGGGGGTCGGGCTGGGGCTTAGCCCCAGCCCGCGGTTGTATTGCATATCATATGACCATTGTATATACGGAGGCACGAATTTGTATTTCAAACAGAGCCCATGGTTGTAATATATATTACATATGACCTTGCCACAAAGCACGTGGGGTTTGGATTGGTTTGAAATGGTAACCACATGCCTTCATTTGTCATTGTTTCATTCGCCCTTATAAACGAAGCCCTTTTACGATAGTGCGTGGTCACATGGTGACCCTTGTGACCGTGGTCTTGGAGGTTAGGGGCTGGACAAGCCCTAATCATCCTACAGTTTGAATGGTTTTGTGGTTATGCATGTGTGCTAGGTTTTAGCATGAATTTTGAGCGTGTTCTTGGTTGGCCACACGGAGGTGCGTTTTGGCGAACCAGAGACAACAAGCTTGAAGGAAGAGAATGGCAGGAGGCCTATCTTCTTCATTTTTTGGCCAAATGAGGTGCCATAAAAGCCTAGCTAGGGGTTTTTGGATGTTCTGAATCCATTGGCACTATTTTCAAATCCATTTGAAGACTTATTTTGTAGGTTTTTAATCATTGAAGCTTCAGAGAGCTCAAGGGAGCTTGAAGCCCTCATTGTTTGAGGTCTTGCTCAGATGAGCCTATGTTTGTTTTCTGTGATTGAATAATAATTTTTGGCTAATTAATATGCTTTGAACACTTTGGGATAGGTTTTAGATCCATTTGAGGACTTTTACAGGTATTTTTATCAAAGAGAAGCTCAGGGAAGCTTAAGGCCACATGTAGAAGAGGTCATGCCCGGATGAGCCATGATCCGTTTTTAGAGTTCAATTAGTTATTTTTGGGGGTTTTATGTATTCTGAACCCAATGGTACAGTCAGAATTTCCATTGGAGTTAAGAAACATCTTGTAAAAGAATTTTTTGATAAATTAATCCGAGAGAGCCAAGTCCATTGAAGGAGGCTCAAGGAGATGTAGCCCAGAGAGGGGTGAACTCCTTTACCATCTTGTTATTTTTGTGAATTTGATGGTTTACTAGCTGCAAGTTATGTTTCCGTGTATTTATTTAAAGAACATTTTTAACCATTTAAAAGAACATTTTCTCACACATGAACATTTAAGGGAAGAAGCATAAACTTAGCACATAATCTATCTTGCATATTTTAACACATGGAGCAAGGTCCTGTAAACTTTTATTTTTATGAAGTAGAGGGTGCTTGCATAGCATAACAAGTCAGCCCACTATTTTCAGATCAGGCCCATGGTAGAAGAGGCAGGTTGTCAAGCCTATGATAAACTCTCTCTTCAGGTGATGGAGTCTTCTGGTAAGTGGTTTTCTCCTAGAGAGAGTCCAACACTAGCTACAAAGCTCTGAGACTTCTTGATCCGGCCATTGCCGAGGCCTAGAGAGGGAGGTGAAGCGCCGATGGACTATGCTTGTGAATGTGTATACTCTTGGGAAAAATAGGCATGTGGAGAATGAGACTCCATGAGTAGTGGGCGTAAGGAGGCTCTTGGGGAGAATCCTTCTGATTTCTCTGTGAAGTTTTCCTGTAACCTCAGCCTAGTTTAGGATTCCCTTGCCTTGGGTGGAGCTTAGTCCTAGCTCAAGGGTGACCCACTATTGAGCGTGATGAGAAGTGTGGTCTAAGGCTGGGAGGTTCATGTAAGGTCTGGACGTGGTTGGTGGAGTTCCAATAGTTTCAAAGATAAGTATATGCATGTGTTTAATTTCAATTGATATTCATGTCTATGATGCTTGAAATGATATCATGTATTCTTTTGCAATGTTATTTACTGTTCATTCCATTAATTATGTATGGTAGGAGTAATTATATGTTTACTCTATGTTAAGTCATTTAACTTCATTTAAATGCATACTATATAAGTTTGCGAATGTTTTCTACATAGTAGCATTGCTTGACAAGTGGGTTGGTGGCTGGGGATATTATAATATGGTATCAGAGCTCAAAAGGATAAATTAAGGTTGTGCTTGGTAGCATTGCTGGCTTGTTGGTGGCCAGGGATGTTACACTTGTCCTCGCCAAACTCATTATGACTTTTTACTGAGACGCTAAAGCTTCCCCCATCAATATGAATTTTCTTGACGAACAACTCTTCTTAATTCCCTCTGATGACCCCTGGTACGATGACCTCCTCGTCTACTTGCAGATTTTTTTTTTTTGGGTCCCATATCTCTCGAGATGATCGTCGACGCATTCGCCACTAGGCCCATCGATACCTTCTCATCGGTGATTTCCTCTATCGACTTGGGGTTGACACCATTCTCCGTCGATGTATGATCATCGACGAAGCTGATAGAGTCTTGAACAATTTCCATAGCGGTGCTTGCGGTTGTCACCTCTCGGGTATGTCCACTACCCAAAAAATCATTCGCAAAGGGTACTTATGGTCCACATTGTTTCATGACTTCATCCACGCTATCAAGATATGAGACAAATTCGAGCTCTATGCAAACAAAGAATGAGTGCCACTGACTCTTCTACATGGAGTCATCACCATTGGCTTCTTATGTAAATGGGCATAGACTTCATGAATTTCCATCCTCCATCCAGTAATGGACACAAGTACATTGTCGTGGAAGTAGACTACTTTACCAAATGGGTTGAATCAATTCCCACTTTCAACAATACCGTTGACACAACAGTGTGGTTTCTCTTCAACCACATCATTACCCAATTTAGAGTCACACTACAGTTAGTGTCTGATCATGGTGAACACTTTGAGAATGAGATATTTGTGGAACTCTCCTCAAATTTAAGCTTCTCCCATGAGTTTTCCTCCCCATACTATCCTCAGTCCAACGTATAGATCGAGGTTGTCAACAAAGTCCTCAAAATCATGCTACAACGTACCCTCCACAAACATAAGACCAACTGCCATCATATGTTGTTTTCCGCGTTATGGTATTATCTCATAGTAGTCAAAACTACCACCAGTTTTAGACCATTCCACCTCTTCCATAGGATCGAAGAAACCATCCTTATCAAGTGATAAATCCCCACGTTACGGACTGCCATTGAGCTATTATCCGACACTAATCCAATGGATCAGTGCATGTGGACCATAGATTCGTTGGATGAATATTGTCAATCTTCATTATAGAACAATGAGGTAGCTAAAAAATGGTCCAAAGCCACCTTCGACCCATGTCAACCTTTGCTCATTCAGTGAAGGGGATCTCATGTTAGCCTACGATATTTCCCACTATACTCTCGACCACAAGAAATTCGAGTCATTATGGCATGGACCCTACATCGTCCAACACTGCCTCACTAAGGGTGCATACATTCTAGCCTCTCTAGAAGGCTACCCTCTCAAAGAACCAGTCAATGGGTTGTACTTAAAATTTTTTTATGCTTGAATGTCTCCATCCTATCTTAGTTTTTTTTTTTTTGTTTGTTAATTGGTCTGGACCTTCTTGGCATCGAGATTAACCTTTGGCTTGAGCAACCGTGACTTAGGGGCATCTAATCTATCAAAATTACCCAGGGATTGCACCCGACCTGAGCCACACCAACCCTTACCATGGTTGGATTTTTTGTCCCCGCAGGTTTCGAACCGGTGAATTTTCAACACAGAGTGGCTTAACAACACACTCCGTCACCGACTGTCCTACACCTCGGGGACCATCCTACCTTAGGTTTTTATTTGTACACATTTGTATAGTTTTTTAGTCTTATTTCCCGCCACCATTCCTCATGTCTGATGTATCATCCATGTTATTGAAAGATGCATCATCCATCAAACTACCAAATTAATTATGTTGACGATGCTAGCCATTAGACCCAGAATCTCGCTTTTGTCACTTGGGCCCTATATACCCCCTCACATGTACTACTCCACTCCAGTGGAATATGTTTGGGTTTGACCACCAAAAACCAAGATGAATATGATGCAATCATTGGTCTCCTCTCTGAGGTTAGTAACTGCCACATTCATCCCCTTAGTGTTCTATTAGATTCCCAACTTATCTTCCTACAACTCAACAATGTATATCACGTTCGCGATCTGTGCCTCTTTCTCAAGTACCTGCAAATTAGACTATTATCTCACAACTTTTATTCAATCAAATTTACACATATTCCAAGATAGTTTAATCAAATAATAGATAACATAGATAACCTAGTATTAGATTGGCATTTATCGCATTAAACATCATTTTATACATAAACATCATACATTTGTCACAGCATATAGAAAAGACATAATAAGCATAAAACATCAACACATGGAGACATGAATGATCCAAAAAATATATGTCCATATATATATATAATCAAAGTGTCATAAATGTTTACAAAACTTATACATCGCCCATAGGTCAGTGAGTCCCCCTACCCCTATAGGTACAAAAATGGGTATCAACTACCCTATACAAAATAGGCTCCCAAGCCTCTATATACAAAACTCAACACTCATGGTGCCGCCAGAGATCCCCCCCAGGTCCTCTATCAATTGGAGGTGCCCCACCAGCTAGGAGGCCTCTAGGTCTAGGGGGTAGTCAACTAGTCATCGTTGCCCCCACTACAACTTCTTTGCAGATGAGGGTCCTCCACACCACTGGTACTCCCACACACTGCTCCAGGACCTCCTCATCCTAGATATGGGCCCACATGGTCTTAGGTACACCCTGCAACACCCTCTTAAAACGACATCATAGGTCCTCTACCATCTCTCTGACCTCTACCTGTAGCTCATGTTTTGGTCCAACACCAACATAATCTCATCTCTACCTCTACCCTGCCCTCATATCTACAAGCGACAGTCTCACTGGTCCTCGGGGATTTGGCTCCCCTAGTATCTCTTCCTCTCAGACTCGAGGTCCCACATCTGAAAAACAACACCAAATATAGTGCCATCATCCATATATACATATATAATTAAATGATATCTATCAAAATAAAAAAACATACTTCTTTGGTTGCAATCCTCCCTAGGAGGCATCATCATATCAACGTCATGTTGGTAGTCCATACCAGCATATGGGCACCTCATTATCACCTATGGCATCTGTCACCACAAGCACGCTACCATGGCTGTGAAGTGATGGTCACCCTCTCCAACCCCATGTCAGGCCATCACATGGGCCCACCGCATTAGTCATGACTCTGATGGCCCCATAGGCTCTAATAGAATCCTAGGGCATAATAGAGGCACCCTCTCTAGAAACCAGACCACTAGAATAGACCTAAAGGTGAAGTCACCAGAGTTAGATCTATGATACCATTTAACCTGCCCCATCATCCTGGTGTGCAACATCATACCGTAGGAAAAAATGTCCCCATCAAGGACTTGCTCCACTATCCTCAGCTAACCTCTATTGATCCATCAATTCCCCAAGGATTCGTAGATCCTCACCACCATAGCAATGATGCAATCTGTCAGGAGTTCATCAATCGCCTCAATATGGATGACTGAACCTGACATTGTGTGTGGCCCCGAGTAGTGGCGAATATCCAAGTCACCCACTCGCACGTATCCTAGAAGTTGGGGGTCAATAGTAAGGGCCATCCCAAGGAATGGGATCCCCATTAAGAAATATACATCCTCGACATCTGAGAATGTCAACTACTATTGTCTCACTATGAAGAACTATAGATAAATTATCTAAATCACAATCAGATACTAAAGTAGGAAATCCTACGACCATATCAGCAGGAAGTCGAGGAACTTGAGCAATCCGCAGAATGCCAAGTGTCTCTTCACGCCCGGGTGCTCTCTCACCATTTCCCAGAGTCGGTCCCAGTCACGGTCTCTCCAGTGCACTAGCATCGTAATATATGGAGTATGCTGATCACCTACATCCACAAAGAAACACTTGGTCAACCTCATCATCCATAAAAAGCATAAAAAATTAAAAAATTTCAAACCCCTTAGCCTTGCCTCCAGTGTATGAATTTCCCCCACATAGGTGCGCACATGTGCTCGCCTATTATTTGCACAGTTGCGCACTAATGTGCAAATGTCTGTGAAACAACTATGCATCAGTGCACAACTGTCACCCAGATAGGTGCGCACCTGTTCTTTGCACATTTGCACACTAATGCGTAGTTGTCCGAGAAACAACTGCACATCATGCATAACTATCATTCAGGTAGGTACACATCTCATGCGTGCATATTTTCCCCTCTCCTTCACCCACATGAGCAGTTGTGTCAAGCACAACCACACACTATGTTTGGGAAAAGGGATTATACCCGCACACATGAGTGTGGGTATTCCTCCTTTTCCCATGCACTGGTGGGCCCCTACCCAAAAACACCCCTGTACGATCCTCCATACATCCCCTACCTACATTTTACAAATTTTACACAATACAGGAGGATAGGACCACTAAACTTTCTCTCGTCTCTCCTGGATCGGTAGCCTCATGCTACTGTAATCTCCAAATCTCCTCAGCAAACGCTCGTCAATTCAACTCTATTGATGGGTACAAATGAGGTGGCATTGTAGGCCCACCAACCATATATAGTCTCTTTTTCCAAACTTCCACACTCATTTACAAGAGCCCATAACCTTCATTTTATGATCTTTTCTCAGCTAGGGGATCCTGGTCCCACCATCTACACATTCACATTCCTTGGGCCATCATCTGAACTAGGCCCTGGAGGAGCATTTTTCTCATGTCACATTTAGGTACGCATGTTCATGTTCAAATTTTATCAAATAAGCTGTGATATGTTCTTTATCATCAGATATTGTTTACGTTGGGTATTTTTTTTCATGTGTGCAAGTACCTGTTCATCAAAAGCAACGCATCCCCTTCATATATATGTTCGACACTGACATGTAATTATTCCCCCTGTAACTCAATTGCATCTCCTAGTCACACCCTCTAATGTTTACCTTTAGGGTCCTTACATCCGACTCTACAATACCTTCGCCTCTACTGCATTTTGGCACTATCACCTGGTAGCACTCTCCCCCACATAAGTAGTCCCATTCATAGTTCCCCTTGGACACTTGACACAAATATTGATTTTAACCCCTAGGGATGGGAGTCTTGATAGTATTATGCACTTCCGAGAATAAACCCCATACTTCTTCTCATAGTATTTCTATATTTCCCAATGAACTCCTATGTCATATCATCTTGATTCTATTTTACTCCATTCCCACA
>JASDQU010337337.1:0-12575 GCA_032191745.1 Picea mariana | reverse complement strand
ATATATAATAGTTAGTAGTTCATAGTTAGATTAGTATAGTTAAGTTAAGTTTGTTTTATTAGTTTCTAGTTTCCTTTAATTTAGTTTGATTTCTTTTATTTAGTTAGATTAGTTTATTTTAGTTCGTTTTATTAGTTTCTAGTTTCCTTAGTTTAGATCACTTAACTTAGATCAAATTTTCTCTTTGGTTTCCTTACGAGACCTTAGAGAGGCCAACGGAGCCGTTAAACTCGTCAGGGTGGTCCATACCAAACGGCTTGGGTTATTTAGAAAACCCCGGACTGGTTCCACTCTCCCAGTTGACGGACGGTCAATTTCGCCCGTTAACAGTGCTAACATGCATGACTTTGGAAATTGTTGACAAACCTCTAACCTTAGCTATGAAAATCATGGTGCTAACAGATGGCTCCAACGGGGATGCGATCCTCTCTGTGAGGTAGAAATGAAAAATATACCATGCACTTATCCATTGGGCTACTCCCAAACTCAACTTTCCAACTGTAACTTGTAATCTACATCCGCTGAAAACCCAAAGATGTATATGCTCCAAACTAAAATCTGAAACTAAGCTGAAAATGAAAACTGCAGATTGCTAAAAGAAATGCTCGTAGTACCGAGTTTATTCGCACTCCTACCTACCCTAACTGCTAAAAAAGATGCCAATCAAGTGAAATCAAAATTCCAATGAAACCATGCAAGCACTTTATTCACTTTTTGCTTTCTTTGCACATGCTTGCTCCAAATCCTGTTTACTGATAATTCATTCAAAAATTTATCTACAAATATCAAAAAATTAAGAACATTGGGACTATTTTCCGCCTCCAAAAAAACTGCAAATGGATCCTCTAGAACATACATAAAACAACAATCATGTTTCACCCCTTCCACTGCATCGTTGTTTTCATGTAATTCAACCTATTGATTACCACAAAAAGGCTGAAAAATATGTTCAGATTAATAGACATAACAATCTTCTAAATCAGAAGATAGTGTTGGCTGAAATTAAACCCCCTAGTGGAAAGCAATCCATATCTAATGCTGATGTTGATTGACTGTCATATTTGTTTCCAAGTTGGTAGTTGATCATAGGTTGCAAATCTGAACTGAAATAACCTTCCATGTAATCAACAACATGGTCATTAAAAGTATGAGAAGGTTGTTGGTCCTCTTCACTGACAACAATTTTCTCATGTAAAACAATGTCATTGTGAATGCAGTTAGACTTCACTGCTTCCTCTGTTATCTCATGATATACTTTCAACAATTCAAAGGAAGAAAAACATAATGGAAGACAATTTTTATTTGCAAGTCCACTTCTTTCTTCATATTCAACATCATGCCTGGAGGATTTCTGATTTGAAATATTATAAACATTTTGCTTCAACAATTTAAAAGAAGAAAAACACGATGGCAAGGTTCTTTCACTTGATTCAAAACCTTCTTCATTTTATTCACTGCTGTCATATGCACATTTTTCAATTTCTTTGGATTGCTAAACATA
Organism: Picea mariana; assembly: GCA_032191745.1. Classification (NCBI taxonomy): domain Eukaryota; kingdom Viridiplantae; phylum Streptophyta; class Pinopsida; order Pinales; family Pinaceae; genus Picea; species Picea mariana. The sequence goes on along the minus strand of JASDQU010337337.1, from coordinate 11,074 downwards.
CTCATTTTCAGATTCATCTTTGACCAATGGCTACAATTTTGAACTGACAAGACCTTCTACATAACAAGTAACAAGGTCATCAAACACATGAGAATATTGCTGCAATTTCTTGTCAATTTGTTCCAGTGAATCAATGTGATTTGGAATTAACACACATTCCTTTGCTTCAGTGATGATCTTAGAATTTGTTTTCAACAATTTAAATGAAGAAAAACATAAAGATAAATAATTTCCTTCAGCTGATTCAATACTTTCTTCTTTGTAACTGTGATATGTAGGCTGATTGCTCTCATTACAGTGTTGAAAAGGAACGATTTCTGATAGAGAACATGCAGCTGGTTGTTCTAGGAAGTCCACACCATAATCATCATCATATTCATCATATATAGGAAAATCAACAACATCTGCAATGTCATCTAACAAGAAAAATCTTGGGACATCAACCTGCTCTTCAACAAGATGATTTGCAAATTCATTTTCTTGACTGTCTACAAATGAATACATAAAACAATAAGCCCCGTGCTTATGATGATATGGATTAGAAGCTAAATTAGCACCTTCTTTTTCAATAAGTGGAATATAATCCTTTGCAAAATCATCAACATTTAAAGCTTCAAGAGGACATATGATATTATTAACCCTCTTCTCAATATTGAAATCAACTGTTTTTTGTTCATATTCACTGTCATGTTCTTTAGCATCCAACTCCTCATTTCGAATCTGTTTACATGCTTGAATATTGTGTTGAATCTCCTAATCATCATTAAACATTTGTTGTAAGGACTTAGATCTTCTTTCCATCAGAAGGAAAGACAAATCTGGATGAAAGTTTGTTACATAATGGAGCATGGCAATAACTTTAGTGGGTTGAATTTCGTTAGGGAGTTTATAATAAAGACCTGCAAAACTCCTATTGAAATTTGAGATGGTTTCATCTTTCATTCTTCTCATGGCATGAAACTCTGAAAGGAGTAGATCCCATTTCTTTCTCTCACCCCAAAATCTATTGAAATCTTCCCTCAATTCATCCCACGAGCTAATCGACTGAAGCTACAAATATCTGAACCATGCTTTGGCATCTCCTTGTAAGGACTGAGAAAAGGCCCTCATAGACACATCGTCATGCTTGATCTCAAAAAGTTCTATAAAATGCTCAAAGACTTGAATATGTTTTTTAGCTGACTTTCCATCAAGCTCTCCATCGAACCGAGGAAGGTACTTATAATGTTTTAGAGGAAAGTCATGAAGGATGGAAGGAAATTTAAGAGGACTGTATCTTTCTTGAATCTTGGAGGGTGTAGGATTAAGAACATAAGGTACAAGTTCAACTTTGGTTTCATTAAGCTCACAAGAATGATCATGAACATCATATGGCTCAGAGGAAGGAGCTTGGTGAATATTGGTTATACAAGAAGGAGTTATACCTATAGTTTTCCATATAGGATATACAAGGGTAGATCTATGGGCTTCATTTGAATGCAGTAAGTGAACAAATATTCTTTTGAAAAACTTAGGAAAGGACGAGAAGATATTGATAAAACATAAAAGTACTTCTTGGACTAAACTTAAGCTCGAGTACCTAATTTTTCCATACTTCCCTTCCATATCTCTTTCAACAGGTCTCATTATCCAGTGGAGTCTTTGAATCACATTTGAAGCTTGATTGGAGTCACCATGAAAACTTTAGCTCTGGATTCTTCTGCCATTGGAATCACCTTCAACTGATTTTTTGATGTGTGGAGTTGCCAGAGCAAAAATAAAACCAATATGTGCCTAAGTGTATGCTTCTCTCAGACCTCAGAACTCAACCATGTCGTTCTTTCCTAGAGAAAATTTTCAATTTCGTCCCCGATGACGGCGCCAAAATGTTAGCACTTGGTAATTTCTTTGGGTTGTATCAAAGAAATCCCCGAGGTAACTATTTCAACCAACTTTAGATTGTATTCTAACCTATACAATCAGAGAGGGCTCTCTTGCATGTCTAATGACTGGTAATAAATCAAATATTTCATCAATAAATGCATAGAGGTCAGATTCTGCAATAGAAAAAGTTTATTTTTGTTTTAAAAGGGATGGTAGGAAAAGCAAGAGAGAAAGTACCAATGGGCAATGGAGTCGATTTAAGAAAACTGTAGAAACAAATGACTCAGTGAATGAACTCGAGAGGATAAATGATAAATGAGCAACAGTCTTCAGTTAAAAATCATTGTGTGTGGCGAGAGAAAAACACATGAAGCAACTCGGAGCACCACTGGGGATGAATTTAGAGTTGACTTAGAAGAATCATAGTTTGTCTAAATGGTGCGAATCTAGAGCACTGCGCAGTGAATTCTAGATTTGAAATCACGTTCCGATTTAGACAGAAATTATAGATGTGAATATAAGAGCACATGAAATCACATACACAAAGAAAGAATACAATACATCAGACTACCACCGTTAGAATATTTTCATCAAAGATTCAACACTTTTGCATTAAGTTTCAATCGGATCAAAACAAACTACAATCAATAGTCACTGTCTACGCTATTTAACCAACCAACCCATTTTACATGAAAATGATCCCCATATATAGAAAACTAATGTCACCCTTGGCTGCTAGGGTAGACCTACTCTCTCCTAGAATCATGGATCCGATTTCTTTGAAAGAGAACAATAACTTCAACTAATTTACTAAAAATAGAAAACCCAACTTTGCCAAATCATAATCGTAACCGAAACATTTAACCATATGGTTGTGATAAGTCATCATGTGCATTGATGGACACTTTGTTACCCCTGCACAACAAGTCTGCTACACAATAGTAACCTAAAACAAAAAACGCAGTGGATTGCTCAACAAACTGAGAAAATAGGCGTTAAAGATGACATCATATCTCACTAATAAAAGAACTATTTTTCGAAACTGAGAGAGGCTTTTTTAGTTAAGCTCATTATAAATAAAAGTCTCTCTCGATTTCTTGAAATTCATCTCCAGATGGCCGGAATATGTGTCGCAAAAACATGTCTCGGACAGGAAATCATGAAAACTGAAAAATAGGGCTCAAATATTCCTTCAAATCTCCCAAAATATGATTTTTTTTTCAAATATGAGAGACTTTTTTATTATTTGTTTTGTCCTCAAGAAAAACCTCTAGGGGATTTTAAAAATTCCTCTCTAGTTGGTCATAAAGTGATCTTGAAGTTGACCACTAAACTAGTCGTTTGCGCATCATGACCCATAGCATGTGCAAAGGAAAATCCTCTGTGCGAAAGCATCCTATGCGCGACAACCCACTACGCGATAAAATCCACTGTGCGATGACATCCTCTAGGCGAAAACATCCTATGTGTGACAACATCCACTGCGTGAAAAAATCCACTGCGCGACAAAATCCATTATGTGATGAAATCCACTATGCAATGACATCCTCTGCGCGACAATATCCTATGCGCGACAACATCCATTGTGTAACGAAATCCACTACGTGATGAAATCCACTGTGCGACAAAATTCATTGCGCGATGAAATCCACTGTGTGATGACATCCTCTGTGTGACAAAATCCTATGCGTGACATCATCCAGTGCGTGACGAAATCCAGTGCGTGACGAAATCCACTACGCGATGAAATACACTACGTGACAAAATCCACTGTGCGACATAATCCTTTGCACGATGAAGTGATCTGCGCAACGCGTAGAAAATTTTGCAGCGCACAATTACAAATGTAAATGGAACAAATAAATGATAAGATTCCTTTTGAAACTGACCCTTGGAGTTGTTAGATGATGCCAGACATAAAAACAATATGGGTGCTAACAAGCATGACTTTGCAAACTGTTGACAAACCTCTAACCTTAGCAATGAAAATCATGGTGCTAACACCTGATACTCTCGAAACAGAGCCCAAATCTCTGTTATAGCATGTTCATCCAAATAGTCCCCTATAGATGCTAACTTAGGATGCTCCTCACTCCTGATATTTATCTTTCACAACTTCAAGGGATGAGTATACGAACTATTGGTATTACATGATAGAGTCTCCTTAACTTCTCTTGTTCTAGCAGACTCCTTAAAGATCAAATGTCTAAGTTCCTCGAAGTCCTCATAATATTTAGGATCCTTGTCAACCTTCTTATAGGTCATGGGTATTCTCGCAGGGGATGGGTAAGAAATATACTGAAGTAGATCTTCATGCTCAAAGAATACTATAGGTGGATACTTGGGCTTAAATTCATTAGTAAACAACATTTTCTTGATTTTTTGCAGTACAATTGTAATTTCAAGAGACTTACTACAAAAAGAGAAATCATGACAAAACTATATTTGTAGCACCTTTCCAGCATGCAATCTGTCTTCTGGTTTCTTCATGCATGTACCAAGATTTTGGAATTATCCCCAGAGAATGAAAGAATTGATGTACCTAGAACTGAGACGGAAGTTGCACAACTTTCCTGTTTTGGAATATTTTGGGAATGAAATGAAGGTAGAAATATAATGATTAAATATAGAAATATATTTCAAGAAACACAGAGATAAATTAATGCACAATTTTTATTAATGAAATAAATGTACAGAAACTGTAAAAATACAGAGTGAATGAACTCGCTAGAATGGTGGCAACTTATCTCTGAGAAGAGATGTGACTACTATGCTCATTCGCAAGAAGTTGATTATAATGAGGCTCTAAAGGCCTTTTTGACATAAAACATAAATGAGAAAACCATAAACATCCAAAACCATAACCTCGGGAGATGAAATGCCAAAAGGTTTGTGGGTCTCGATGGGGGTAGTTAATACATCAACTTCATGAGGGTGTAACTTTTTCATACGATCTCTGTTTTGGGAGCTTGATACACCATTGGAAAGGTCTATCCAAGGAGTACACATTTAAGTTTTCCTAGAATTTTAAATTTTCTACAAGCTAGGTATTTCCAAGAGAAAAACACATCGTTCAGGGCCTCAAAATGGCCCCAGAAGTTCAGGACCTGAAAAACTATAGAATAAAAGCCAATGTGGAAACCCATGTTTTGAGTTAGTGGAATAGGTGGGTGGCCACCAATATCCAATTGGATCATTTACATACCCCAATACAATTCTCAATATTCTCTTTTGGATCAGATAACCCATCCTATGCCTCCAAATTTAATGTATGACTCTTCATCTTTTGGTATTTCCTTGACCGGATGACCTGCGATGGAGGAAGGAAGCGATATTGTATGGCGAGATTGACCTCATCCCAGGAGGACATAGTTTCTTTATGGGTATCCCACCACCTATATGGGGATGATATTAAGGCTATGGAAAGTGCTAAAGTTCTCTGTTATGCTGCAACCTTATTCTCCATATCAATGAGAAAACTATGTAAGTCTGTGGTGATATTGTAAGTTGGGTAATAATTTATTTCATATCCAATCCACCTTACTGATCTGACATTTGCACAATTCCTTGAAAATTTTTCATATCTCCCCCATTTCCAATTATCAAAAGCTACTTCAAAATATTCATCCACAGACTGAATGCTCCACCAACTTACCCATCCATCTACAATGGGATTGATGTAATATACTCATTTTCCTGCAGTCATATTTTACAACTGATCAAGAACATCTTGATCCATATTCTCATCTACTGGTTCATTATATATTGAGCCTTGGTATGGATCTAAAGGCTCAGTCACTTTCATGCCATCCGACTCAAAAGTCATAGTTTCTTTCTTAAGATCAATGAAAACATAGTTTTCATAGGCCCCTTCAATGCCTAACAGAGATGGCTATGGATCCTTCTCCCCCATAATTTCAATAACTTCAAAGTTGGCTATTGTTTTGACACCATCCAAGTCTACTTCAATGTTTTGTAGCCTTGCTACTAGATAATTGCAACACTGATTCACCATCTACAACTGAATAGGGGAATAGAATAGCTTGGGATTTCCCATTGCTTCCCAAGTCTTCTTTGGTAATATGTTGACATCAGAGCCTAATTCCAACATAATGTCCCTGATCTCATAGTCATTGATATGATCATTTAATTTGAATTCTCTTCCCGTCCTCCTCTTTCTTCTATGTACCCTACCAAATTTCCTTTTTTAGAGGTTAGAAACAATAAGTTCTTATGGGTTTCCTTCAGCTCCCAAGCCCACTTTGATTTTGTTTTGCAACTTCTTAGTAAGTTGTTCAACCTCCAATATATCAAAAAATAACTAAACTAAAGATCAAAAACCTTTTGAGACTTACCCAAAGAATCACTCCTAGAAGACGACTTTCTCAAAATCCTTGACTGATGAGGATTCACCTTAGAAGTTGTTTCCACAACTTCAGGTGTTGAAGGACTAGGCATCTATCTGAATATTTCTACTGCATTCTTGAAATTTTCCTTTTGCTGCACAAGATCATACTTGGTATTTTCTGGCAATCCTTTTGAATTTTTAATTGAAGAGGACTCTCTATATTAGCACCAGTCTTCACTCCTCATCTAGTGACAATATTAATATTGGACCCTCTTTCCTCGGCTACGGGTTTGGGATAAGAATTTATCACATTAGATCCTCTTTGTCTGGCATGATCTTCCCGTTTATCCATCATATCATGAAAATATTCAATAGCATGAGTATTGTTTTTGCAGTGTGCACACCAGGGTCTCCTAGGAAGCAGGAAATCTCTCACAAGATGCCCTTTCTCATCACAATTCTAGCAATGAAATGGTCCTCTTCCACTAGTCCATCCATCTCTATATCCCCTTCCACCTCTGTGACCTCCTCCAGACCCTTGAGGAACGTCATTACCTTTGAATATAGATCAATCTAACCTATTTGCAGGTGCATCCAAAGCATGACATTGATTGGTAGTATGAGTAGGAGAACCAAAAAATTCATAATACATTGTATTCGAGGTAGGTGTATACTTTTGTATAATGGGGCATGTTATCACTGAAATTTCATCCGCAAATGGTTACAGGAATCCAACATCTCCAAACACCTATTAGTTCATTCATGGCATAAAAAATGCATTTCCAAAAGGCATAAACTATACAATTGGTTATAAAATTAGCATGCGCTCATAATGAAAAGGAAGCGTGCACATGTGTGCTAGTCGAAAACATCGGAAAAGTGCACATGTGCCCGATGCACGAATGTGGACGCAAAAATCCGCACACACTTCATAACGACACATTAATGATCCTGGTCATCCTCCCACCCACTTATGGTTCAACTCCCAAGTCGATTTGACCCCCAAATATGAGCTGAATCCGAGTGGGGGGCTGGTCAAAGACCTAAAGGTGCCCTAAAGGGCCCCTTGTTCACACTCAATACCGGTTGGCTAATGCCTCAAAGCTTTGCTATAAAAAGAGGCCATGGGTGCACTACATTTTCAAGAATCTATTTGTATGGTTATGCTGCCTCTATTCTCCTGCAAGGAACCTCTTTTCTCATTGGAGCATATAAGCATCATTTCATTGGGCCATTCACATCACCTCTTGAGTGAATGAGCTTTGGATTTATTCACCATTTCCTTTTAGTTTTTTATTTGTAAGAAGATCTCAATCAATGGGGGTTCAAGAGCCCTCCCTTGGAGGAAGAGGGGACCCATAAGTCTCCCTTTCTCTTTGGTGTTTGCCCACTAATACAATCTATCCATTGGTGGCATGAATATCGATCTTTCTTTTGTTCTATTTCCCTTATGCACAGTAGTTTAGTTTCTTTAATTATTATTAGATTAGTTGTTTATTTTCTTATTGTGCTTGATGTTTCTAACTCTTGCACTCATTTATGTCCTATCTAGCTAATCCAATTGGACTTGTAAGTGTCCTTCTTTTGCTCATTTAGGTGACGAAAAGGATACAACAGATTGACGACTCCGCTGGGGATAGGTATCAATTTCCTCCCCATTTGGGTTGTTCGAGCACCTCTTTTTGGTTTATTTAATTTGCAGGAACCATAACTGGCCCAAGCCTGCCTGAAAAAAGCTAAATTTAGAGCTGAGGTAAGAGAATTTCATCCGAAATTTTCTTCCCGGTCGTGTAACAGAAAGTGCATGGGTTTTTTATCCCATAGGTGCGCCTTCCGAGCACGTGCACCAAGAGAACCTTGTTCCTCAATGATTTCTTCACACCTGCGCCAACATGTCATCTCCAGTTTGTGCATTGGTGCCACATGTTCCTCTGTCTACTCTACGACCCACGCATCTGTTTAGAAGTTCAAACATTGTAAGGGTTTTTGTGATATGTTGAAGGCCCATAGCCTTCTTAAACTTGATTCTATGAAAATTGTAATATGCACCACACTTAGATTCCCTCTCCACATGAAGGGTTAGTCAAAACATAGGCACTTAGGGGGTTAAAATCCATATTTATCCTATTTTTGATTTCATTTTGCCACATGGATGGCTTGCTTTGATTGAAGTTAAGTTGGAATCATTATTTATCACATATATAACCACTTGCATCGGGACCCGAAATTGAACTTCGATCATAGAGTATGATCTTCTCTCACACCATAGAGCAATCTTGAGAATCATAAAAACAATTGAAGGAAGATTTCATCTCCCTTAAAGACAAAATCTTTAGGAGAGGACAACAACCCCCTTTGGGACTCCTCTTAGTTTCTTTTCAAAAACATCTTAAATTTGTAAGGGCCCATACATGCCCACATGTTGCAAAGATAGGATAGTTTGAAGCTACTTTCTTAGTTTACATCACTAGGAGAGTTTAAAGGTTATTGTAACGAGCCCATACATGCTCACATGTCCACAATCTAGGATAGTATTTTAAAGTTTTCTTAGATTAAATCACATTAGGGAATTTAAAGGATTGGTAAGGATCCACATGTCCACATGCTAGTTCTCTAGGGACTTTAAAATTCTGCAAGGTGGTACCAATGGCATCTAGTAAATTAGGTAATCAAGACTTGTAAGGACCACACAAAGTCCACATGTTGCAAGGTGACACCTAACTTATTAAAAATTTGGAACACTTTCACTTGTTCACACACAAAGTCACTACTCACTCACATAGTTTCATCTAGAACTGTGGAGGTTGAACTAAGTTTCCTCCAAAGGGATTCTGAAACGCCCCACCTTTTCTTGACGAAACTGTCCACTCCCACTTAATTTAAACAAGATTGGTTCACACCCCCAATCTATCAAAACAACCACATCTAATTTTTTTCTAAAAACTCACTAAGTTTTCCTCCACAAGAGGTGCCAAAAGAATTTTTATAGTCTAGGTAGGATCTCGGGGATAGGCATCCAAATAACTCCCCATTATCTGGTTCTCACATGTTCAAACATTAGAAGTTGTCAAATACAGAACTTTAAATCCTCCAAGTCAAGTGTTCCTAACACAATAAGGCAGGGAGATACCCGTGAAGGGTCGAAAGCCGAGGTCCGGTTGTTCTGTGCGTCCCCCCTTGAGGCACCCACCTCTTGGACGGGATCTAGCCCATGACCCATTTCTGAGGTCAAAAATCTAAATGTTGCACTTTGACCAAGGTACCTAGTGACCAAATTTTAGGACATCTACACAAGTGGCAATTTTGGGCTGCAATTGCACCTTCATCGGATTTTGTGTGGCTATTGGGAAATATCGCTAGATCTTTTGGGATATACACCCTCTACCCCTCATTATAATTGATTATTTCATCCTTCACTAGTTCCTCTTCTGGTGACTTTAGACCCCACTGTTGAGTGATATTGGAAGGTCCAGTGCTATTTGAGAGGAAGGACATTACGTCTTTTTAGGACACGAGCATTTTCTTTCTTTGTTCTCCCATGTAGACAAAATGCACCTATCCACATATATGATTCTTTGCAAATTTATTTATGTATGATGCTCTTGTAATTACAAAACGATTGTGAGATATATTGTGAAGGTCCAAGTAATACAAAGTCTCTTGTTCAGTTATTACTCTCATCACCAGTTGCACACATTCATTTTTCTAGTAGGAAATCATAGGGGACCCACAAAACCCCCACCATTCCATATGCTTTCAAAATCTCCCTCCCATTCGAGGAGGAGTTCCTAGTCTTTCCAACTCATTGGCTCAACCCTCTCATACCCCCGTGAGTGCTACTATCTTGGGATCAAATTTGCTTGCTTCCACTTTACTTGGGTTCACTTCCCAAAGTCAACCATCCACTAGCTTTCCTTTACAAGGAAGTGGGGGGATACTTCTTCCCAAGGAGGAAGTACCACCCCACCTAACCTCCCTCACGGGTCAGTTACACAAACCACTCACACCATGGATAGAAATAATCATCCATTGCCACTCTAAATTCCATACTTGGCTTCTTTCAACATACCGAATCTAAGTAAGCTCATCAACTATCCTATATTGCATGATCCCACATGGCCTGCAATGCCTACCAAATTACCTTCAGACATTCCCAAGTTTGAAGGAAAGACAGGAGACGACCTTGCCAACCATGTCATGACCTTCCACCTATGGTGCTCTTCAAATAGCATCATGGATGACTCCATCCAGTTACAGTTATTCCAACACACACTCACTGGCCCATCAACCAAGTGGTATGTAGATGAAAAATTAGGGTCCCATGTGATCTTTGAATCATTGGCCAAAGCACTTTTGACCTTCTTTCAACTACCAATCCTCCATGAAAATGGTCTCGAATTGCTCTCAGAGTTTAAACAAAACTCAACCACNATGCAAAGCATAAACCACCAAGCAACAATGCCTCGATTGGTTTCTCAGATCACTTGTCTCCCTCCTTGTTGAAGATGTGGCCTCCACCTTCCCCCAATCTAAAGAAGAAGCCATTAACAAATCTCAACAGTATGACCTCATCTATGCAAATTTCAGATACTTATACATCATACTACCTAACATCCCCAGACCCGTACCATTTGGCCAAGACAAACCTGGGATGTCTCAATCAATAAACGGATTGATTAGTACCACAACACACCATAATCTGTACATCCAACCACCACCCATGTATGGTACACCCCAACATCCACCAATATATGGCAGAATTCCTTATTACCTCCCTCTCCCTTACCCGCAACCATACCCTATTATACCCCCTCCACCCATGAGTGGACCCGCATTGACACCCATGATGCGTCCGAATATAAA
>JASDQU010337333.1:0-12575 GCA_032191745.1 Picea mariana | reverse complement strand
TTGGATTAGTCAACAACCCTAACTTGAAGTAATCATAACTTTGAACCTGTAAAGTATAAAGATATGAAACTGATACACAATGTTTTTCAATGTGTTTTATGAAATTCCTCCAAGTGGAACTACTTGGAACCTCTCAGAAAAGGAGTTATAGAAAAAATAGCATACCTTGCGGAATTCTGGCTTATTCTAGAGAGCGACCTTGTATAGCGTTCCCCGCACAAAATATTTGATGAAATGATCTAAACCTATTAAAAAGAATACTAAAGAATGTACCCTAACCAACACAATTGGTATCATGTAATTTGGATTTGTTATGAATAAGTTATGATGTTTTTACCCAAAACACCTGATTTTGACTAGTTTTAGGACTAGCCACAAACCCTATTTTCCACAGAGTGTAACTCCCAAAATACAACGACCCACAAGATAAATTTTTAACCACCGATACTTGTATATGTTTTATCATTTGCATAGAAATTTCAGGATCTTAATCATTATAGAAAAAAAATTATAGTGAAAATGGTGAGATGACCTGAAAATAACATACGTTAGAAAGCACCATCAAAAGAATTTATCCTTCCTTGCATTTCGACCTTCTTTTCTTCACTTTCCTCAGAATTTCGGCTTAGATATCATTTGTACACCTCAAACACCTATATATATTCAATATGCTCAAGTGTCTTTCAAATTAGAGAGCCTTGCCTCTAATTTATACTCTCCAAGTAGCTTCCTTAAAAACATCTTCTAGGTCACTTGGCCCCACTTTCCTTATTTTAGTGTTGGGTCCACTTCTAATTTATCCATTAAAATTATTATTGAAATAATTTATTTTGTATTCACTTTGAATTATAATACACTAATCACTTCACGTTATTATTTACCTTTTAAAATCTCTTAAACCACTTTGATTACTTTGACCTTTTGGGGCTTCTAGATGACATATGAGTGTCCTCCAACTTCGTAAGGCCATAACTCTCAAACCGTGAGGAGTTATGTGACGTTCTGCATACCACCAGAAATGGAATGATATGTATTATCCATATAGAATATTATTATCTGAAAATATATCATAAATAATACCGTTACCCATCAAACAAACTTGGGTCCATTACCCAAACCTGGGGTCTCCAACTTCTCATGGCCATAACTTTCTAGCCGTGAGGAATTATGTGACGTTCCACATACCACCAGAAATGACATGACAAGAACTATCCATCTAGGATATTTTCCCTTACAAATTCACTTTCCTTCATCTCATTATTCCACAATTAAGTATGGGTTCTCTTACTCCACAAAGCGTCTTCCCATGAGGGCTTTCACCATAAGGGGACCACTTTGGAGTTCATCCATATTTACTTCTTATCAAACATGAAAAAAAAATAATGAGTCATATTTACATCAAACACTATTGGGTCGATTACCCAAACCTTTGTGCTACGGGTCTTTGTTCAAGGGTTGACATCAATGACAACCAACCTTAATCAACAAAGGAGACTATCCTCATCGCGATGCAATTCCAAAAATTTTTAAAAGAAATTCCCAACCTATTGTGTTGACACAACCTTTTTCTCAGCAAAAGTCCCTAGTTGCACAATCCCCTACCCCTCCAACAAGGGGAAATTCAAATCACCCTCCTAGTGAGGAATCTTCATCGAGTGCCCGCATTTATATGTTTAATGGGATCAATTTAACTACTCATACTACAACATATGACACTTCGACTAAACCTGATAAAGAGAAGGTTTCTAATAGTACTACATCAGATCTACCATCGACCATTGTTACTCCTCAATCTGGGTCACTTCATATTGAGAAACCTACTTTCAACTCTATCTTACATAATCCCAAGTGCATAATTCAAAATTCAACTTTTAATCCTAGTTCACGTGCCACCCAAAAATATAATAGCGTTGAATATCTAGCCTAAGAACCATGTTCTATGTTATCTGTCGAGGTTCTATAACATTTCCCTAGTCAACGTAGAAATCTCTTAGCCTCCATCAGAGAAATATACCCTGAGGCATCTAATAATATCACGTTTAATATCAATAATTTCAAGTCGTAACTCTCTCACCAGCTTTCTTTCTAGATCGATGTTGTTCTCCACAATCAACATATTCATCGCACGATCCTGGATGATGGAGCCTCCACATATGTCATGTCATTAGCTTGTTGGAAATGATTGAAATCACCTATTCTTAATCAATCCCCTACTATGTTACAAGCATTCAATGGGTGAGTATTTTTTCCTCATGGATTGTTGCAGTGCTTAGCTATTCAATTGGGAGGAAAGACTGTCTTAGTAGATGTTGAGGTAGTGGATGCTCCCCTCAATTACAACTTGTTGTTAGGAAGAAGCTGGTTTTATTCCATGATCGTCGTTTCTTCATCGGTGTTTCGATGTGTACAATTCCCATATCAAGGTAAAATTGTGACTATTGATCAGTTGGATTACTACACCCCCGACGCTCGCACTCCTGTAGCCAACAACATTCCTTTTTTCAAATATTCCAAGATCACTTACGAAAGTGTATGCATAGGTACTTTAAAATATTCTTCACTTATGGGTAAATTTCCTACATTGCTTCTTACCACTTCACAACATATTTCCATGATCAATATGATATCGACTATGGCGTATCAATCGTACGAATCATCTGATCCTTGGCTCATGCCTATTCCTTTAGAGTTTGATGTAATAGGTGTCACTATGACACTTATCCCTACAGAGGCTGCGTACAATTCCATCCAATATGTCTCTCCCTCACCGAACTATGAACATCTATATGTGTCTACCACTTACTCATTGTTATCTTGGTTGGATTCCCTATCTTCTACTTTCAATTACATCCTCCAGATTTCCATCGGAAGAATATATTATGGAAATGATTAGTATCGACGAGGCACCCTGGAATGATAACCACCATCATTCATCCTTTCTTCCTATTTTGGATGAAATTCAGAAGGATATACACTCTATATTTCTTAGCGATGTTGTCGATTCTCCCCAATCTCCAATACTCACTTAGGACACCATCTCCAAGGGGAATTTGGGAAACATATTTTCTACGATTTCTATCGACATCTCGATCAAAGAAGGTATTGTGGAAAACGTTCATGTAGTTGAAAATTGTTCACCTGAGGAAGTGGAAAGTTATATCGCTTTGTTCAAACAATTCCGCAACATATTTTATTGGATTTATGAGGAATCTCCAGGGATCGATCCTTTTATCATTGTGCATGAGATAAAAATTTACCCATTCATTAATCCTGTATGACAAAAAATTTGCCTAGTTCATCCTAAGAAAACCGTGGCCATAAAGGCAGAAGTTGAAAAATGGTTGAAGTCTGGTTTTATTTATCTTGTCCCTTTGAATGAATGGGTTTCTAACATTGTTTTGTTTGCTAATAAATAAGGGACCATTAGTTTTTATGTTTCTTATAGGTATCTTAATAAGGCTTGTACCAAAGGAAATTACCCTACACCTTTCATTGACCAAATTATTGATAATTGCATTGGCAACGCCATTTTTTCATTCATGGATGGTTTTTTGGGACAGAACCAAATTGACATTCTACCAGTTGATCAACATAAAACAACCTTCATCTTTCCTTGGGGGACATTCACTTATCGAAAACTACCTTTTGGTCTTAAAAATGCTAGAGCTACCTTCGAACAGGGCATGTCATACACTTTCCATGACATCAAACATATTGTGGAACCCTACCTCGATGAATTACTCTCTCGTTCATCTCATCGACGAGACCACATTGGTCACCTATGAGCCATTTTTCTTCTATGTCGGTTTTACCACATCCATTTGAACCCTCACAAATGAATCTTCGTTGTCAAATCAGGCTGACTCCTCAGATTCGCTGTCTCTAAATATGTGATTAGGGTGGATCCTTAAAAGTTAAAGTTATTCTCTCTTTACTCCCTCTCAACAATCTAACACAACTACAAAGTTTGAAAGAGAAGGGAAACTTTATTCCTCATTTCATTTGTAATTATGCCGAAATCACTAAAGGATTTATGAGATTGTTTCATAAATACACTCCTTTCATCTGGGATGATACTTCTCAACGCTCATTTGATGGCCTTAAGAATGCCTTAAAAAGCATGCCTCTTTTTCACCCACCATATTATGTGAAATACTATATTGTTTATTTGGATGCCTCTACTACCACTATTTATATTTTTTTAGTTCAAGAGGATAATATCGACAACAAACATGTGATCTACTATCTAAGTAATAGTCTATCTGGTCTTGAGCTCTGATATTTGCATGTTGAAAAGTTGGCTCTAGTTGTAGTTATTGTGGTCTATAGATTTCACCATTACATCTTGTTATTGACTACCATGGTCATCATGGAATCAAAACCCATGTACCATATCTTGACTTGTCAAGTCCTTGGGAAAAAATGTTCCAAATGGGTCGTTATTCTTCAAGAATTCAATCTCAAGTTTTCCAAATCAAAAGCTAAAAAATCATTGGTATTTATGGAGTTTGTATGTGATATTCCCTATACTAATGAAGATATTGAGCCCTATGATTCTCTTCCTGATGAATCCTTTTTCCTCATTAGTACATCTAATCCTTGGTATAGAGATATTCTTCTCTATCTCCAAACCTAATGTTTTCAGCCAGACATCTCATGTGACGAACTTTGTCATATCTGATACCATTCTAAACGCTACCTCATCATCAGTTCCTACAATGTTTTTTAACCCACGATGAAGCTGAATGAGTTTTAAATGAGTGTCACCTTGGAGCTTCTGGCCATCATATTTCTAGGATGCCTACTGTTGTGGGTGGGAATCCCTCCTACAGACTTATCATTTAAGGGCTCTAATCATGCATGCAGAAAATGACCATTTCAAAGGCATCTACTCTTTCCTATTCTCCTAACACAAAACCCCACATTCATGCAATACAAAGGTGTAAATGAGATTCGATAACTCTACCTTAAGTCCTTTGTTTGATGTCGATCCCTTTTCTTTCACTTGATCTTTCATTGCAAGCCTCCTCCCAAATCTAACCTGCATTCACACATGAACAAACAAAAAAGATGTGAACATGCATTTCATATACTAATTGTTGGGTTAGTTGTGACCATATCTTAAAATAAACATTCGACTTGAACGCGTGATATGGCGGGATGGGAAAAGTATTCCTTTTTGTATTACTATTCACAAAAGTAAACTTACAATATGTGGCCGTCACTCCTCCTCAAAACTGGTCCTAGGATTCTCTTCAAATGTCTTCCAGCTACTTTGCTCTATACTTCTCTTTTCACAAGGATGGCTAAAGGTTGGGACAAGAGGAATGCTCAATTGGGTATAGTCTCTTTACTATGATTTTTTTTCTTTTCAAATGGTACCCCTACCCCTTCTTTTATAGGCTAGAAGGAGCTAAGTATTTGGTCGAATGACCGACCATGCATGGCTGAAAGGTTTAGTTAAATTGCCAAAAGTTGTGTGTTTCATCAACAAATTTCCTTTTTTCGTGCTTTTGTAGGTACAAGCAGGCTGTATTGGGGCAGTTAGCGTGTACACACATGCAGTAATGGAGCAGGGAGCGTGGGACTTTATAAAGGGAGTTTTTAAGAAGAGTTATTCAATAATGTTTTGGAAAAAAAAGAGTCTGAGATGGCCTGATGCCAGGTAAGTATGTCTGGTGCAATTTAGGGTTATAATAGATGCCCCCTAATGTGTGAGGTCAGAAGAGTATCTGATGGCCAAAATACATTATCAATCTTCACCAATGTTTCAAACAAGTGAGCCCAAGGACCAGAAATCGGGAGGTGCCATATGAAAAATAACAATTTGTCTCACCGAGGTGGGCATACCCATGCTTGGGATGAAATAAAATCATGGCTACCAATCAAATACATTGTAGATCCATGTCATACCACTATATAAAGCGTATCTATGAGCAATACACAATGGATCTACATCTCAAAATCAAAAAGATATACATGTATAGTATCCATCTTCTAGAAGATGATAAGGCCTGATGGCTGGAGATGAGGTCTTCAGATCTCGAGCAACAACTTCAAAATCTTCAAAACTTGGGTAGGAGTGTAATATGAGTGTAATAATTCACTACCCAGAGGTCTTCGATGGCTCGTCGGTCATGGACTAGAGAATCTTGATGATCAGATTGAAGGCTTCATTAATTTCGAACAAAGACTTGATTGGAATTTCGAGATGGTTGGGCATGAGGGCAAGAGACAAACTACAGAGGGGCCAACTCAGGCTTGGAAAAACTTCCCTTGGACAATAGCACGACAAATGATGAGACTCAAGAAGCATGGCATTAACATAAGTTTATGAGGCAAGAGGCAATGCAAACTCTCCATATGTCTGGAAGAATAACCAAATGGAGGAGGACACAGCTCAATGTAGCAGGAACAACTTCCTAAGGTCATATTAAATCCCAGGGCTTGACGAACAAATAGAAGGATGAGCTTTATCCAAGGGTGACTCATTGTGCTACCAATAGAAAGAAAATACTTTTCCCTTCCTCTTTTTGGGGTATATTTGATTTTTTTTTGTCTTTTTCAATAATTGTGGAAAAAGAATAAAAGAATGCTACATTACAAAGAAGGAAGAAGTGTCACAAACATGCGAGATCGAGGCACACGGACAAGACTGATGTTCAAAGAAAGGGCACTCAGGAAAAATCCCTCCTGGAGCCAAAGGTGTTAAGCCGCAGAGGCAAAGTGCTACAGGGCTTGCATATAAGGCATGCTTCAGATGGTTCAATTGAGAGAAACATGGAGCCGACATTAGACCAAAGATGCAGGTATGCAAATGAGATTAATAAGACACACAATGGTAACTTCCTTCGATGTAAGTTTTACGATCCTAGAGAAGGTAAGCTCGACAATTTTTCATATTTAGAGAGTTTGAGAAAATGTAAAATAAGACTCCAATGGGGTACCTTTTTTGAAGGTAGTCTAATCAGTTCAAAAAAGGGGTAAACTAGCACCGACAAGATGTCTTATTCAAAAAAGTTTTAACGAGTGTGATAAAGGCAAGATCACTCGACCATTTTTTCATTTTTAAGGAGTCTGAAAAAAGCTTAACTATGGACTCCGTCAGGAATGTTCTTCTGGACCATTTTAATGAGTGTAAAAGAATAAGGTCACTCGACGATCTTTTCAATTTTAGGGAGTCTGAAAAAAGCTTAACTATGGACTCTGTGGGGGTTCCTTTTTCATAAATTTAGTCCCTCAAGCCTGAAAAATGGTTAAAATTATACCTGAAGGCACTCTTCTAGAGATTTGAGGCCTCTAGAGTATACCTTTGTTCATACAGTTGACTGTCCAGACCGAAAAAGGGGGAAACTACCACTGGATAGATGTGACTTCAAATTTCATTTTAACGAGCGTGAAAGGCCACAAGATCGCTCGACAATCTTTTCATGTTTAGAAGGTCTGAAAAGGGCTTAAAAGAAGACCTGTTATATTTTTGGAGTCTCGAGGGTGAGGTCAAGAGTGATAAGGAATCATGCAAATGAGGCTCAAAATCATAATCAGGGAAAAGCTAAAGAGGGCTCTCGAGCTTATACTTGTCAGTAACAGCATGGACACCATTATGAAACCAGGATCTACATAGGGCATCCATGTTATGGTAGGCTCTACCACCAAATTACGACACTTCTAAAGCAGTGATGAGGGTTTTGTGTTGCAACTCAGTGGGATCGATCCTATGGCAAAGAGGAAAAGACGATGAGATGCAAAAAGTGGGGGTGGAATCCTGACTTAAATGCAACGAGTTGGGAAACAAAAATGACTTTTTACCAAAGGACCATCAAAATGCCCAAATCTCAAAAAAAATTCCAAATACCCAAAGTAATACTTCTCGTGAACATCCAAAGAAAACTCATGAACCATCTTAAATGATTTTCAGTTTCAAAAAAATGACAAAAGGGTCCGAAAATTGACAAAAAAGGGCCAAAATCCTCTATAAATAGAAGTTGGCAGCTCATTATTACCATTTTTAATTCATAAATTGGCTAAAATCCAAAACTACCCTTTGTGAAAAGAATTGATTCTGGGAGCTTCGGTGGATGAAACAACCATCTACTTAGACCAAGTAAGTATAAATTCTCTCCTCTTGCAATTTAAATCTTTCTTTATGATTTTAGTTTCAAGTTTTGGGGGGGCATCGACCCTCAAAAGGTCGACCCTAGGTCCATGCGGGTTGTCCAGTGATAGCCCGCATGTACACTCAGGCAGAGGAAAAACTGCACGTGTGTACACGTGACTGTCATCATTATAGCCTGTGTGGACCCTTTATTTAATGGAAAAAACTTAATAAAGCAAGGGTTAACCCTCCTGAACTTGGTTTTTTGCAAGATGTATGTTCACTGGACGGAACGAGAGCATGAGGATATTAGTGCATTGGTTGGGGAGGACCCCAATGTTGTTGTTGCCTTAATGCAATGTGGGTTGCTAAAATTATTCCTATGTCCTTTCATGCGAGCACAACCTAGGCTACTAAATGACTCGGTTGATTATGGGCATCCTGATGCAGAGGAATTTATGCTGGAGGGGCAGTTGCTGGTGCCAACGACCGAAGACATATAAATTTTTACTGGCCTCTCTTGGTGAGGGGAACCAGTCAAATTTCGTACGTTTCCCTTAGGGCCTCACAACATATCAAAGTTGATTGGACTCTATTGTGAGGTAGGTACAAATAGTACGAGCTCGCAAGTGCCGATAAGAAAGATCTCAGACTTAGCACTATAGGTGATAGTGTTTCTTATCAGGCAGATTACAGGGTCTGTCACTTTCCATCAGGCTTCCAATGCATAGATGAACTGTGCAGTCCAGTGCTTAAATGCACAGATTTTTGATTGGAGCACCACATTATTGGACTATATGAAAATATAGTTGACAGATTGTCAGTCGCGGACTCAGAGGAACTTTGGGTTTGGAACCATTCTTTTCTCTTTCTTCTTTGAAAGAGTGCCTAGTTTTAGTCCCTGAGAGGTGGTACAGGGGCATCGAGCTTCTCGTCCTGTGATATGCAGATGGGGAGTGTTGCCACCACAATAGGGGGGGAGGAAGGACCAATGATTCCTTTGATGACAAATTTTTTGCTTGGTTGTCGCAACAGATCCTAGTCATAGAAGATTACCCTTATGCAGGGATTGACTTCTCTAGAGACCCTGAGATATCTGTACCTCCTAGCAAGGAACAAGGAGAGATGGGTAAGTTTTCATCGTTTTTTTTTTTAGTGAAACATATGTAATTTTTATGTTGTTTTTTTTATATATCATTTTTTTATACTAGAGCATTTGACAGATATGTGTCTATTATGTGCAGATGCGGGACCAGTGTGACCTGTGGATTATGTGAGTAACAAGCGATGTCCTCGGCAAGGGGTTGCATCCATCATCGCAGGGGGACCAGTAGCATTAGGAGAACTTCCAGCCGATGAGGCTGAGAGGGTTTTGAGATGTGTCGAGCAAAATTTTAGCTTGCTCACTCGCATAGTCCCCATGGCAGAGATTGAGGATCTGCCACCATCTATGCAGCCTCATGTAGTGGGGGCACCACGGACGTGGGTCTGACATTTTCGGCATTTGGCAAACTTTTTTGATCATTACAACAGGGCCCATAGGCTATGAACTTAGTTGTTCTGGACTTTTCATGTGCCAAGAGAACTACTTTTATATATTTTTTGAGGGCATAAGCCCCATGACTTGTGACTGGTCATATTTTTGAGATGCTTGCGTCCACCTATGTACTCTGATGATTTTGATATTATATATGGATTTTTATGTCTGTTTATGTCTTATGGATCATATTTTCCTTTAAAAATGTATTTACATGTTTATGTGTATGTCTTTTTTATATGTGTGCGAGATACCAGTCTAAGATTTGATTAGCTAGAGTATCTGTAACTTGGTTTAATTTCCTAGGAACATGAAAATATGTAATATAATAAAAGCTTTGTTTTAAGAGATGTAACCTAAGGAATCATCGGTGTAAAGTAGGATCATGAATAGGGTAGACTCTATTTAACTGAGACAAAACCAACTGAGCATCTAAATAGACCCGGAGATGAGAGATACCAAATGATAGGGCATCACGAAGCAAATCAATAATTGTGTTCTATTCGGCGACATTGTGTGTGGTGTCGCCTAAACATATACCTTCTAAAGATAATAACTGGCCCTGAGGTGTAAAAATTACCCAAGCTGAGGTGGCAAGCCTCCAAGTGTGTCAGCTAGCACCATATTCATACCCAATGAACACCTTTGATTCACTTGACATCTGCCACTGTGAAAAAAGATAACATAAAAAATGACACGTCCATAAAACCAAAAGAAACCAGAAAGAAATAGTACAAAGACTATACATATGTTACAAAAATTTACCCAAGGTGACCTACCTATGAGTAATACTTCTTGAGGTAGAGCCCATTTCTAGGCTCTGCCAAATCATTTCCCTCAAAGTCTACCAGATGATAAGTGCCCTTTTTTAGAATCTCTTTTATGATGAAAGCGTTGAACCACATGGGTTTGAATTTGCCTACCCCCAGTGAGTCCTTATCTTGGTCATAGACCAGGACAAGGTCACCTTCAGAGAAAATCCGAGGATGAACAGACCGATCATACTGACACTTGAATTTTTGTTTGTGAGCTTCATTGGCCAAGGATGCATCACGATGTTGTTAATTGATCCACTCAAGGTATAATAACCGCTCTTCAAGTGGAGAAGTGTCTAGCAGTAACTGTACTTCCAACATTAGGGACTGGATCTGACATTCTATAGGCAAGACTGCTTCCAACCTGTAAACGGGTTGAAAAGGTGAGAAATCGGTTGTAGTCTTAACAAACGTTCGGTAAGCCCATAATTTCAAGTATAACATCAAATTCCAATTTGACTTGGCCGAATTGATCATTCATTGTAGGATGGTCTTAAGATATTTATTTACAGCTTCCACCTGACCATTCACTTGGGGGTAGTAGGGTGACGAATGTTCTTGCCGCAACCCAATCTTTGATGTTAATTCGGTCATCATTTGGTTCTGAAAGTGACTGCCATGTTCAATGGCAATCTCTCTCAGGATGACGAACCTTGTGATTATCTGGTTGAACAAAAAGACAGTTGTAGTCTCTCCATCATCTTTAAACGTTGGCATATCTTCGACCCACTTCATGAAGTATTCTACGGCTACAATGATATAACAGTGCCCCCTTTCTGAAGGAGGGTTGCATGTAGTGTAATCAATCCCCCACTTGGTGAAGGGACCAACTGTGATGACAGGAAACATGGGAGAGGGATGTGCCCTCATCTTCCGAGAGATTATTTGACACGGGTGGCACTTCTTGACCAATTTGATACCATCTTTGATTAGTGTTAGCCAGAAGTAACTGGCTCGTAAAATATTTTGGGTTGTTTCCAACTCAGACAAATGACCACCACATGCTCTAGTATGGCAATCGTTAAGCATGATTTTCGCTTCTTCATGGGTGAGGCATCGACGAAGAATGCAATCTACACCTCAACAATAGAGAGTGTCCTCGAGGATGAGTGATCTAAAAATGATAAAGACTTGTATTCTTGAAATTATTTGCAAGTTTTAATTCAAGTGTTCTTATGCAAATGGATCAATTTTGCAAACACAACTTTTATATAAATAACACATTCAATATGCATATAAACAACAACAAATAACAGTTAACAGAAAACACATAACACAACAAATGATAAAGGAGTTCACCCCTCTCTTGGGCTACATCTCCTGGTCCAACTTCCATTGGATATTTTGTATTATTTTCTCAAAGTGGTAAAATATGTGCCTTAAAATGCTTAAAATTCCAAAACGATGGCTCCAATGGCTTCGGAACGTCCAAAAACCCCTAAGTGGGATTTTTCGGCACCTCGTTTGGCCAAAAATTGAAGAAGATAGGCTTCCTGGAAGTTCCCCTTCAAACTTGTTGTCTCTGGATCGCCAAAATGCACTTCTCTCTCCTCAACCTAGCCCCGACATGCATATATGTGTTAAAACTCAGCACTGGGCTCAACCACAAAA
The DNA here is from genome assembly GCA_032191745.1 of Picea mariana. Classification (NCBI taxonomy): domain Eukaryota; kingdom Viridiplantae; phylum Streptophyta; class Pinopsida; order Pinales; family Pinaceae; genus Picea; species Picea mariana. The sequence goes on along the minus strand of JASDQU010337333.1, from coordinate 517 downwards.
TGGTGCGAACTGTAGGACGGTTAGGGTGCACCCAGCCCCTAACCGTCAAGTCTGTGGGTACATGGGCCACCATATGACCGCGCGCATATATATAAAGGGCTACGTTTTAAAACCAAATGCTAACGGTTGAAGCACGCGCATTGGTGGTTCTATAGAACATATACATATGACCAGGGGCCGAGGCTAAGCTTCGGCCCGGATCGTGCCCCCATTTCAAATCAATTCAAATTCAAATAAATTTTTTACTGTTTATATTATAAGAACTAAACGGTGGCACACCAGTTGGGCGGCCCTTCCCAAAGCCTTACCCCTACCCAAAGATCGTGGGGTCGAATCTGGCCAACAACATAAATTTGAAACCAACACCAGGGTGACATGTGGCGACCATTGATTGGGCCACGTGTCAGCATTCCATTCGCCACCATTTCCACGTGTCATACGCCAACTCATCCACACAAATGCCTACCAACACCTACCATGTGTTGTACAACCCTGCCATGTGTCGTACAACTCTGCC
>JASDQU010337330.1:5089-16115 GCA_032191745.1 Picea mariana | reverse complement strand
GTACATGTTGGGTACATGGTTGAGACAAGTAGTTGATGAGTTGACACATACATGAGGTGTATAGCTAGGCACTTGTTAGTATTATTGTTGACACATGGTTTATGGATGATGTAGCATACTTGTCTTGGTATATTATTAGAAGTACATATTGATCTTGGTGATGATTATGCATTGTTGTGATATCCTTGGTTGATGCACATCTTGGTGATATTGTGCATATGGTTGAGATTTGTCTTGGTGATTGATCTTGGTGACTAGATTTAATTTGGTTGATAATATTGACGAGAAAAATTGTTGTGATAGGTTGTTTGGACAGGTTATTGTAACAAGCTATATGTACAGGTTTGGTGCATGGTTGATGCACTTGTTTATGGTACAAGTTGAGGTGCATGTTGGAATAGGTTATCGGTACATTTTGTTATAGCTTGTTTTTTGTAGGTTGATTGGCATAGGTTTACAACAGTATATCTCACAGTGATAGTGTGATAGTGGTTACATCATTCTACTTATATTTCAGGGTGGTCGAACGTGGCAAGGAAAAATGGTTGTAGCGACCTTTCGATTGTGGTCGGAGAACATAGGGGGTTGTAGCCTCCTTTTGGTTGTATCCAGATAATTGGGGAGTTGGAGCTTCCCTCAGGTTGTAGCCTGAGAAACTAGGGGGTTGGAGCCTCCTTCCAGTTGTAGTTGGAAAACAAAGGAAGTTGGTGCTTCCAATGAATGTAATTCTTAAAGACATATAAGAAAAATCATTCTGTGGTTTTCTCCCGACTTAGGTTTCCACATAAAAACACTGGTGTACTGTGTATGTGTATAATTGCTCATTTGTTCATTTTTATTTACTCTGCAAATATTGGATGATAATGCTACATTGATATAACACTTTCATTTTGTGGTTAAAAAGGATTGAATTTCTCTATTATTGATTCACCCCCACCCCTCTTTCGGTAATCCAACAGTCCCAATGTCTTATTGTACTTTAACCTAATCCCATAAACCACTTTAATGCAGTGCCTTTGAGAGTGGCAAGAAATAATCACAATTTGTAAGCATCATCAATATACCTATATGTTCAAAATAAAATATTAAAATCAATTAAAATTTCATCAGGATCTTCGAAAAGCATACCATAAAAATTATTCAAAACAAAAGGAGCAATATTTTTCATTTTTAATTCATTTCCAAATTTAGTAGGTATATCTAAAATATGAAATCCAAATGTAACTTCTTCTTCTTCTTCTTCACCTCTTCTATTCTTCTATTCATTTGGACCCATTTCTCATTCACCTCCTCCTTTTGGAAATCTTTCTATTACTCCATCTCCTTCTCATCTTGGTATTCTTTATCTTTCTTCCCCACCTCCTACTCCTTATTCATCTTCTTCGTCTCTTCTTGGTATTCTTTGTCTTTCTTCCCCACCTCCTAGTCCTCATTCATCTTCGTCGTCTCTTCTTGGTATCCTACCTCCTCCTCCAATATGAGATTCTTCATCAGCCATATTGTGTTGGAAATATTTTTTACATTGATTTCAAAGATGGGGGAGCCCACAAGATGTCCAATATAAATATTACAATTCTATAGATGTCCAAGATAAATATTACAATATGGAGATTGTTGAATGTATTATTTTTTGTCAATTTGGATACCATATATTTGATGGAAGTTTTACCCTACATACATAAATCAAATGGGATCACATGTTAATGGTTTGTAAATAATATTCTAAGACATTTCCAACTATATATGGAAGCCCCTCTAACTCCCTAGGAATTATGAGATATGATTTTTTCCGTTCGACAACCCAGCTAGAAAATTGAGGTCAGATCAACTAATTTTTGGGACAAAATTACTATAAATATATGATAGAATTTTTCATTTTTAGTGCAACCAATGAAGAGATAAACATTGAAGTGTGATCAATGTTTTGGGGTGTCTTTCTAGTGTGCAAGGGAAGTCTAATCAATTCTCTTAAGGTCTTTGTTATTCTCAAGGTATGTTATAAGGATGTGATGTTTTCATAAGGTTGTGATTATGCCATATGCTCTTCCACAAAGTTGTGATGTCGCCATGATGTTTTCATGAGGTTGTGATGCTATTGTATGCACTGCTATGAGGTTTTAATGTTGTTGTGATTGGATTTTTTCATTCGTGTACGTTTTCATGAATGGATGTTGTCATTAGTGATTACATTCTGGGAATGATGTTATGAGGCTTTTTAGGGTTTGAAGGATTGCCTATGGAACGAAGTATGCATGTGAATTCAGAAGTACTTTGTGTGTGAATATCTTGGATCAGTGATATATTATTGAGTTGGTGCTTAGTTGAGGAGATTGGTGTCTCCAATAGGTTGGTTCCTACATATTATTAAATTCGTGTTCAGTTGAGGATATTGGTGTCTTCAGTAGGTTGGTGCCTACATCTTGTTGAGTTGGTGTTTAGCTAAGGAGATTGGTGTCTCCAATAGGATGGTGCCTATAATATTTGTAATGGTAGGTTGGTTCCTATATACATGTATAAAAGACAAGCTTTTGTTGTTTTCTCCTGCAATGGTTTCCATGTTAAACTATGTGCATTGTGATTTGAGTTTATATGTGATTATTGTTTCTCAGTTAATGATTGATTGATGAATGGTTAAATAAAGTAAAAAGTATATTATATTGATTCACTCCCTCTCTAAGTATAACCATAAGCTCAAAAATTGGTATCAGAGAAGGTTCCTTTAGGAACAATCTAACCACTGGAAGGGAGATCATGGATAAGCAAGGAGAACCATTGTTTCATGGGAAAAATTATGTTTTTTGGAGCATAAGAATGAGAGCATTTTTGTAGGTACAGGGATTTGATGTTTGGCAAGCTTCAGTAAATGGATACACTACACCAAATTCTCCCCCAATACATAATGTTGGGAAAACTCTCAGTGAATACAATTCAAAGGCTATAAATGTCATTCTAAGTGGTCTCACAGGTTCAAAGTTGTTAAGGTTATGCATTGTGATTTTGCAAATGAAATATGGGACAACCTCAAGAATGTTTATGAAAGAGATGCTAAAGTCAAAGGGGACAAACTTCATACTTACAGAGGACATCTAAGAATGAAGGAAGATGAATATATTGCATCTTATTTTCTCTAAGTTGATGAAATTGTCAATACTATAAGAGGACTGAGACAAAAGATTGCAAATTTAGTTATTTTGAAAAAGACACTGATATCTCTTCCAATGATATTTGACCCTAAAATATCATCTCTAGAATAAAGACAAGATCTGGCTACGTTGAGTATGGATGAATTACATGGACTACTTACAACATATGAAATGAGGACAAAACATGAAAATCCATCCAAAAGGGAAGCAACTTTCAAAGCCTCCAAAAAGAAAAGAAAGAACAAGCCAAGGTCAAAACCATGCTCCAACAATAGTGATGATTCAGACAATGAATAAGAAGAAAACTTTATGAGAAAGATGAAAAGAGGAACCGAAGAGTAATAAGGTAAGATTCCTTTCAAATTCTTTAATTGTGGTAAAGTTGGCCATTTTTATTCCAAATTCCCTTATGAAAGGGGTTAAGATAGTGATGAAGAATAATTTCCTAAGAAAGAAAAGAAATATCATAAAAGATACAAGGAAATAAATAAAGGAAGATTTTTGAAAAAGAAAATCCTCTATTCAAAAGACGATATTTCCTCATCCGATGAAGATGATGATAGTGACAGTGACTCAATAAGAGTACTCTTCATGGTGTTATAGACTCAAGAGGAAACTACTAAAAATAATGAAGGAGACTATGAAGAAGAAGGAGAAGTGAATCTTGAGGAATAATTTATCAGTGTATTAAGCGATCTAAGAATAGAAAGGAAGAAAAACAAGTCTCTCAAATAAGAGTTAAGTAAACTCATGAAGGAAGGATTTCAAAACCCTAGCAAAAATTATGAAGAATCCAAGCACACTATCATATATCTAAGGATTCAGTTGGAAGAAGCCAAAGTGATTAAAGAAACACTCAAGAGGCAACTAGAAGAAAATAAGAAAATAGTAGAGAATCTGGAAGTTGAAATAGTCTCAGTAAGAAAAGAACTATAGAAGAAGGACATCCAACTAAATTTTGGAAATAGCACCAAAATACTGGATGAAATCATCTGCAATAAAAAACCATTCTATGAAAAATATGGACTTCTATACAAATAAAATAATACTAATGGGGTTTCAAACTCTATGATGACAGGAAATGAAGGAGAGCAAAGAATTTATGACAAGTTCTTCTCTCATGTCATCTGCATTGGTTCTGGTCCCAATATTGAATGGTTGTTGTAGGTCAGTTAGAGATAGAACTATAAGGAAAATACCCTCTAGTGGAGGTTATAGCGAAGGTTTTGAGTGTTACAAAATTGGCAAAAATTGTTAAAAAAACTCTGTGAAAACATTTGTTTTTGGTAGCAGATGTTTTTGCAGAGATTATAACATAAATTCATCATAACTAAAAAAATTGGGCAGGAATATGATCCAAGTGGATATTGGTGGCCACCCACCATTTCCAACTCGCTCAAAACAGTTTTCTGGCAATTTCGGCAATTTACTATTTTTAGCAGTTTTTAACTTTCGGGGCCATTTTGAAGGACTAAATGAAGGTTTTTCAGGATCAAGATTCTCAATCATAGCCAAAGGCTCTAATTGAGACCCCAAAATTAATCCCCTCGATGATACCTTTCCAATAGGCTATCGTGAGCCTAAAACGAAGATTGTATGCATAAGTTACGACCCCGAGAAGTTGATGTACTAACTTACCCAAACAGGACCCACATGACTTTTTGTGCTTCATCTCCTAGGGCTAGGTTTTTGGATGTCTAGAGTTCTTGAGATTCTTTTTTATTGTAAAAGGGCCTTCAGAGCCTCATTTTAATGATCTTCTTATGAATGAGCACAGTCGTCACATCTCTTCTCAGAGATAATCCGCAACCATTCCAGCAAGCTTGTTTTCCATTGCATTTTACAGTTTCAATTTATTTCCTTATTGAATAAAAAACCATTTTTACCGTATCTCTTTTATTCTGTGTTAAGCATAGTTTAATAATCTTTATTCATTTTTTTATGCTCATAAAATACAGATCAGTGGTACCATAGTGGTCTGCTCCTTGTCGTCTTAATGCATGTCCCCAACGAGGTCATGGTACAAAGAATTGGGTCTCGAGCTTGTTTCTCTTGAGGACAAAATATCATGCATGCCAAAGCGACCTCTCATGGCAAGAGAAAATAAATATGATGGGACATGAGATCCTTCCAAAATGTTTCTTGAGGAATCCCTCACACAACAAAGTAACGAGATGATGGATAGTTTTGTGCAAATCCTTTAGTGACTTCCAACAGGCGATGCATCTTCCTCGAGCGGAGGCGCTTCCCCCTTAAAGGTACAAATCAACTTCGATATTCCTATATTTTAAGGCCAGATAGATGCAGATGTGTTGGCACAGGGGAAAACCTAGGATTCAAATCTAACAGCACACCAACAAGATCTAACTACTGGCCCTTTCGGCAACACCTTCGGAGCAAATGCAGTCTCACCCGAAGTAGAAATAGGGGGTTGTAGGACACATGTGTCTACAACCAGAGGAAATGTAAGTGGATTCAAAAGAACAACACACCGAGCTCTATTTATTCTTTTACCAACTTAAGTCTACTTCGCACAGCTATATCTTAGATCTAGCACAATAATGTAATAACAAAATAACAGAAGGCAAAGAACTCAACATCAATCACACATAACAACAAGATATACGTGGTTCACCCTCTCCCTTGGGCTATGTCCACATAACTGTGTTTCTTGATATATTATATGAAAACATACCTTTCTATCTACACACTTAGCTTGCATATCTCTCTCTCTTTCTCGTCTCTTCTCCCCTCCCCGCGCACCCAATTGCAGGGTTGATCTTCATACCCAGCTAAAGATATTACAATACAATAGTATTCTCACAACACAATACCCTCCTCACATGACACAATAATCACTTTCTCAACCCACAATGACCAGCTGTTGGCTTAGGGACATGTTTTGGGTTAAGTGAGCTACTCTTCCCTACTACCTATGCTGTTGACCCAGGGTTCATATCTTTCGGGGTAACAACAAAGCCTAAAACTATCGACCCCTCTCGAAAACTAGAAGGCAACACAGTACACAGAGCGCACTACACAGTCTCACCCGAGATAGCCTTAATGAGTGGCTGTAAGACTCAAGTGTTTACAGCCTAGTATTGAGTATGAGATATGGCATTTGTATTATGAGCCATTTATTCTAATTTGTGTTACAAACTACTGTTATTCTTTTTATATTTTGATCTCCGTGGTATCTTTCGTTAGGTCCCGGTAGAAATTAACCAAGCAATATAATAACTCATTCATTCATTACACATAGCACTTAACTAATAAAAGTATAAAAAATATATGCATGCATTCATCACATTACACAGGTATTACCGTGGTTCACCCCCTCCCGAGCTACGTCCACAAAGATTTAGCTTTTGGCTCTCTTATTATGGTAGTTCTACAATATCGCGTCGTGCGCTTACAATTCTCCTCGGATGGGTAAGATCTCTATGAGGCGAACTAGACTGCACCAGGATCCTCATCCTGCGATCTAATCCTCAAGATCTACCTTCTCTCCTCTCCTCTAGCTCAATCGCTTTACAAAAGTAGTACTTCTAATGAAAATAATTACATAAGAAAAATCGAACCTCCATAGGTAGCGAACCGATGCTTCTATGATACCTGTGTGTGTGTGTGTGTGTGTGTGTGTGTGTGTGTGTGTGTATCGGGCTCTTCATCCATTTATACAAAAACCTTACAAAAACCCTAACCCTACTGTCATTAGGTCTTCCTTCTCTACATGCGTGCTTTTCTTCCTTCCAGCTGTCACCTCCTTCTTTCATGCGCGCGTGTTGTGCTTCTTACTAGTTGTCACTTTTCTCTTGCACACTTTCTTTCCCACGATTTCTAGTACAGAAATTGGCGACAACCTCAAAGTCGGTGAATGAATTGAAGCTTGGGGGGCATGTCTCCAGCCTTTGATGATCATTCTAGAGTTAATCCACTAGTTTTCAAGCTGGGGGAAGAGTATCGAGCTTAGTCTTTGTTCTTTCTCATGCTTGTAAAAACATGAGAATGTAACCGAGCAACCTTTTATCTCTTTTTTGGGCTCGCATGGATATATGAAAAAGGAATCCCCCAGAGTCTTATTTAATCTCTTTTCAGACTCTCTAACTCTTTTCAGACTCTCTAAACATGAAAAGATTGTCGAGTGATATTTTTTCCTTTCAAACTCGTTAAAAGATTTGAAAGGGAGTCTTTCGAGTGATAATTTATCTCTTTTTCGGCCTCGTGAGACTAACATTACGAAAAATGACAACACTGAAGTTGTATTTAAGTCATTTTCAGACTCTCTAAACATGAAAAATCACCGAGTTTACCTTCTCTGGACTCGTTAAAAAAATCATACATTGAAGGGCCCATATGGGACCGAACCCTTGCTTCTTCCAGTTCATTAAACAAAGGAAGAGGGACTTACCGAAGGTGATTTATATCGAGCATGTGTTATCCTCCTCAAGCTCGTTAAATCAAAAGAAGGTACTCGTCTATCTGGATGGGGGAAAAATTTGAAGGAAGCAAGCCAAGCAATTTTTGAAAACATCACCAGTCACTCTTATAGTCGCCCTTGAACACAACACTTTGTCTTTGCATACATTTTAATCCATTGAACATCTACACTGAACCAATCCTATGAGTTTCTTTACTCCTTTGGGTCACCTGATGAAAGTCATAGTGTCCACTGCATCATCATGTTTTGGTCCATGTGATGTTTCTGTTGTTGTGCCTCAGTGTTCAAGGGAAGTATCTGCCTCGAGAGTCAGTCATCACAAATATCTTGTTTCAATACCCATGTCAGTCCATGTTCAATTGATCTACCAATTTACATCTCTATGTCAGTTTCATGTCATTGATGGGGGATACATCAAGGCCCTCGTGCGACGAGTCTGTTCTTGTCGACTTCAACACATTATCTGGGAACTAGACTTAGAAACTAGTTAATACCTTGGGACCTGCATGCCTCAATGGCAGGCCTCCTCACTTTCGACAGTGGGTTTACATCATTGAACTCTGATCAGATGATTCCATGGATGTTCGACTTCAGCTCATTTGTTCACATTCGCTGAAATATACTAGGGTAACTTGGGAATCATTGACATAAATGTTGATTTCCCTCGCGCTTGTTAACTGTTTAACTCATCGATCGGTAATCAAGTGGTTTCTTTCATGTTCGACATCAAAACATCTATTCACATGGTTAGACTTGTACCACATTGGGATCGGTAAGAAGACCCTAGGTTGAGTGATCTCTCTGATATGTACTTTTCCCAGGTTGTGACGGAGTTTCTCTTGAATATTGACACATATATTGTTACATAGATCCACTTTGTATTGCTCCGTGGCTATGTCTTGTCGTCTCATAGATCCACTGTGTATTTTTCGTGGCTACGATCAGTTCATGTCATGGAAGTATAGATCCACATTGTATCTTTGGTGGCTATACTCTTTGTTAATATAATTATGGATCTGCAGTGTATGTTATGGTGGCCATACCTTGAAAGTATTTATCACTCAATAATAGGTATTCATGCCTTGGGTTTGAAACATGTCTTAATATTTGTTTGATGGTTGTGTGCAACTTCTATCAAGTTCTTTGAGTCCGTGCCCTTGCTTAAAAAAGTCTAAAAAGTACTTCAGTCATCATTTTCCCTCTTCTAACTTCACACCTTGGGGGGAAATCTATTACACATCAAAATTACTCAATCCAATGATGACCTATTGTCATCATTATAAGTGTTGCAAGTGTCGCATTTTGGTCGCAAGTGTCACAAGTGTCGCAAACATCATACTTGTTGGATTACTGAGAGGGGGGGTGAATCCATAATAGCGTAATTATAATCCTTTTTCTTAAAATGTTATATCAATGTAGAATTATTATCCAATAATGAGCATTAAGAAATAAACAATCACACACATACAAAGTACACCAGTGTTTTACGTGGAAACCCAAATCGGGAGAAAATGACGGAATGCTTTTTCTTATATGTCTTGAAGAATTACATTCATTGGAAGCACCAACTTCCTTTGTTTTCCAGCTGCAACTGGAAGGAGGCTCCAACCCCCTAGTTTCTCAGGCTACAACCTGAGGAAAGCTCCAACTCCCCAATTCTATGGCTACAACCAGAAGGAGGCTACAACCCCCTTTGTTCTCCGACTACAACCACAAGGTGGCTACAACCACCTGTCCTTGCCCCGTCCTGCCACCCTAAAGTAGAAGTAGAATGATGGAACCACTGTCACACTATCACTGTGAGATATACCGTTGTAAACCTATATCAATAAATCTAAACCATGTATCAACCTATACCTCAACCTGTAATCAACCTGTACCGCAAACAAGTGCATCAACCATGCACCAACCTGTACCAAACAACCTGTAATCAAACTATACCATAAACAAGTGCATCCAACCATGCACCAAGTATGTATCAATCATATGTCAACTACTCATCAACTATGACTCGTCAATATGTACCAACATCATCAACTATACACCTCATGTATGTGCCAACTCATCAACTAGTTGTCTCAACCATGTACTCAACATGTACCTCAACCAAAATCCCTCATCAATTTCATCATCCAAATATTATTTGTATATATTTAATAGACCTGTTGTATATGATCACATTCCTACAAACCTTCCTTAACTTTAACAACAAGAGACTAGCATTTTCATCAAACTTTTCTTTAGTCTCACATGCTTAGCTTTGGATTAGTCAACAACCCTAACTTAAAGTAATCATAAATTTGAACTTGTAATGTATAAAGATCTGAAACCGATATACAATGTTCTTCAGTGTGTTTTATACAATTCCTCCAGGTGTCACTACTTGTAACCTCTCATAAAAGAAGTTATAGCAAAAATGGCATACCTTGCTGAATTTTGGCTTATTCTAGAGAGGAACCTTGTAGAGTGTGTCCCGCATGAAATATTATTTGAATTGATCTGAAACTGTTAAAAAACATACTAAATACTGTACCATAACCAACACATTTGGTCTCACTTAATTTTTATCTGTTATGAATAAGTTATGACGTTTTTACCTCAAACACCTGTTTTTGACTAGTTCCGGGACTATCCACAAACCCTATTTTCCACAGAGTGTAACTCCCAAAATACAATGACCTACAAGCTGAATTTTTTACCATAGATACTTGGGTATGTTTCCTCAAGTTCATAGCAATTTCAAGGTCTGAATCATTATAGAAAAAAATTTATAGCGAAAATGATGAGATCACCTGTAAATAACATACATTAGAAAGCACCATCAAAAGAATTTATCATTCCTTGCATTTCGGCCTTCTTTTCTTCAAATTCCCTTAGAAATTCATCTTAGATATCCTTGGTTACCTCAGACACCTATATATATTCAATATTCTCAAGTGTGATTAAAATGCGAGATCTTTGCCTCTTATTTATACTCTCCAAGTAGCTTCCTTAAAAACATCTTCTAGGTCACTTGGCCCACTTTCCTTATTTTAGGGTTAACCCACTTCTAATTTCTCCATTAAATTTATTATTGAAATGATTATTTTGTATTCACTTTGAATTATAATACACTCATCACTTCACTTTATTATTTACCTTTTAAAATCTCTTAAACCACTTTGACTAATTTGACCTTTTGGGGCTTCTAGATGACATAGAGGGTCCTCCAACTTCGTAAGGCCATAAATCCCAAACCGTGAGGAGTTATGTGACATTCCGCATACCACCAGAAATTGAATGACATGTACTATCCATATATAATATTATTACCTTCAAATATATCAAAAATCATACCGTTATCCATCAAACAAACTTGGGCCCATTACCCAAACCTGGGTTCTCCAACTTCACATGGTCATAACTCTCTAGCCGTGAGGAGTTATGTGACGTTCTACATACC
>JASDQU010337329.1:0-11939 GCA_032191745.1 Picea mariana | reverse complement strand
AGTCTCTCTAAATGTTTCTGGAATCCTCTTTCCATTCTCATTCTTATCTTCTCCTAACGCAGTGGCTTCACATTGTTGATGTGATCTCAAGGGGTCTGAAGTTAATATCCCTTCTCTTAATACTTCCTGGGTGGGTATACTTCTTTCTTGAATAGATAGGTCCTTCAAACCTTCATGCATTCTTTCAAACTTGATATTTAAGTCTCTTGCCTTATGTCCCTCCTGCGTTGTTATTTTGTTCTATTGCTTCGACTTATCCTCTCATTCTTCTATTAGTCGGTCTATTTTTCTGGCTATGAAATCCCTTAGTTCTTGATTTTTCTTTTCTGTAGCTTATTCCTCTGCTTTCCTTCTAATCTAATCCTTCTCAATCAAAGGCTTACCTAATAAAAATGGGAAAGGGGCATTGTCTCCAATAAACTTAATGACTTCAAATTCCTCTTCAATCGATGTTCCATGAACAATAGTGGGTACATTAGTAACTCTTCCACATAAGGTTATCATCTTTCCCTTAAATAAGCCTATCCTTCCCAATGAAGGTACCACAGTAGGCTTTCCCAAATTTTCGCAAGTGTTTTCTGTCATAATATTCACTTGTGTTTATTCATCCAAGACACAATCTATGTCGAAGTCTTCTATTCTTGTACTTATGCGCTACTTTGCTTTCAGGATCTCTGGTAATCTGACATCTTTATGAATATCCATTGTTTCTTTCAACTGTAATAACGTAGTTTGAGATTTCTCTAATTCTTTCTCTTTATGATTCTCTAACATGCCCTAAGTCTCTTGACTTCCTTCATAGTTTTCTTGTCCCATGTTCATTTGTTCAACTTTAGCAATCATCCTTGAGAAATCCTTAACCTCATGACCAAAATTTTTACAAAGATAAATAGGACCTGTACCAGGGAATTCCTTAGCAAGATGTCCCGATCTTCTACAGTTATAACATAATGTCAATCTTCTCTTTCTCTTGTATGTTCCCCAACCTCTCATGTACTGTGCACTAGGATCATAGTACTGGACCTGCAATCTACAATAATTCTTTCTAGGTTCTTGCATCCACTTATTAGTCCAAAAATTATTTCTATGCATAGGAATAACATATCTTTCTTCATTTCTATTAGCTTTACTTAGATCAACTCTTTCTTCCAACTGTGCCCTAGCCTTCAGACTAGGACATAATCTATTAAACATACCTAAATTCATGCTTTCGAAACAAATTTTTTCACTTATCTTACTCTTATCAAACCACAAAGCTTTACCTCTTTTAAGATCTTACCTCTTTTCTTCAGATTAGATTTCTTTCTTAGCACAGAGCTTCGCAAGTCAACTAGAGTGTTGCGTGCTTCAACAACAGATCTATGCATAAAGTTTCTCTTTTCTTTACTTCAGTTCCTAGTAATCACAGTTTCAGGTCCCAACAACGGAACCATTTGTTGGCATAGGGGAAAACCTAGGGTTCAACACTTAACACCGCACCAAAAAAACCTTAACTACTGACCCTTTCGGCAACACCTGCGAAGCAGGTGATGTCTCACCTTAAGTAGAAGCAGGGGGTGTTATAGGACGTAGGTGTCTGTAACCATTTGGGACAAACATATGTGATAATAACACTTCGCAGAGTATTCTAGTAACACTTAAAAGGTGACATGCATTAGTTCATTAGATATATCAACATTGCATAACATACTCAAAGATAGATCGACGCAGTAGTACATAGCACATAACACTTCAACCACTTAGCACATAGCACTGAGTTAGATCTAACATTCATTTCTCTTTAACACAAGTAAAACACTAAGCATCTACAGATCTATCTATCATGCATAAATATAAAAGCACTGAGTAGATTCATAGCATAAACAACACAACACAAAGCAAACCAAAGACACAAGATATACGTGGTTCACCCCAGTGTGGGGCTACGTCCACCAACTACTTCGTCTTCTTTATTATTCTTTAATCTCTTACATCCAGTGACTTGTGTGCACTAAGCCACAAAGTCGAGCTTCACATAGGACATGAGATTTGTGCACTGAGTGCCAAATCCTCCTTCCAAACTAGATCAAGGCACATAGCCAACTCTCTATCAAGCACAAAGCTTTAACACATGCACATTCTGTTGCACAAAGCACTTGCACTTAGCTACCAAGACTTCCCACTACTACCACTTCGCTACTTCTACTGTACATTCTTACTTATTTATACTTTTACAATCCATTACAAAAAGGCCTAATCATGGGTAAACCACATGGGCCAACATCCCATAACCCATTAAAAAAAACCTGGAGACCTCTTACTCGGTCCACATAGCCCTTAAAATCGGTGAGATCCACGATCTCAGCTTTGCCTGGGTGCTCCTTTCTCGACCAATGTGTCGAAGTCCAAAAAGTTGTCAAACCTGACCAAGGTTTCCTCAAAACTTGGTCGAGGGCCAACAAGTACTACGGGCTTACAAAACTACAAGTAAGAAGCTAACATGATAGACACCTTTCCGGTTGGTCTATGGACACGAAGCAGTGATTACAATGGAGTTCACTCTACCTTGCTTGCACATTGCAACAATCACTGAGCTCTTGAATATTGGTGCGATAGAGGAGAGGTTGTCATAGTTAGTACAACTTGAGGAAGACTGGTTTGTTGCAGAAGTTCATCAACATGTTCAAAAAGCCAGGGAGAAGGCCTTGCATGATCGACACATTAAACAAAAGAAATTTCAAGTTGGTGATTTGATACTACTCTATGACAACAAGTATATGCAACATCTAGGGAAGTTTCTAATGCACTGGTTAGGACCCTACATGATCCAACAACTAACCGAGACAGGTGATGTGTGGTTGSAAGCCTTAAATGAAAAATCCTGGAAGGAATGGTGAATGGGAGTYGACTGAAACTCTATCGAGACAACCTATGGATTGTGCAGTAATTTGGGCTCGATTGGAGATGAAAAAAAAAGGTGCTCAAGTACCAAGGTATAAGAACATGCACAGATGGAMTGATCATCACACACAAAAATAACATTGCACCAAGTTCAAAGACAAGATGYAGACTGCAAAGGATATAGATGAGATAACAAAGAATCAACATGTAGTTTGGCAACAACAAGACTGTTAAAAGCAGCAAGGCATGGAAACGACAGTTAGGCAGTAGGCGTGACAAGTCATAAAAGTGTCGTATAAGTCTTAAATGGGAAAAGCTGTCGAAAATCATGAATAGATCAGCGGCACGAGAGGAAAATAATAAGACAGATTTGGAAATAAAGGAGCATTTAGTTAACAAGTCACCAACCCCAGTGACAGATTAGACAAGGTAGTTAAGGTAGGATGAGACATGTATAGTTGGCACAAAAGCACTAAAACAATAGGAAGTTGGTAAAGTCTAAGTCATTGTTACATGCAAGCGGGAGCAAACAGATCTGAAGTACTAAAGCCGAGCTAAAGCGACCCACACAGACATAAATAACTAGTCCAGAAGTCCATCACACAGGTAGAATGGTGTTGCCGAGAGTTGGAGGGTCGTCCATCGCAACGAAGAAACAACTAAAACGACCAGTAGTAGAAGTGAAGGTCGAGGAGGTAGTCAAAACTTCAAATCTGACACCACTAGTAGTTTTTCACAAAGAATACTTACCACCAAGGAAGGATGATGCCCCACTAGTGAATGTACCAGTTAACGCAAAGTACCCATTGCCGATAACACCAGTTCTGGTCGACGTTAGTAGCGACGAAGACATGCTCAGGAATATTTTCAATTTGAAGTTTATGGACCATGATATCACAGACACACATAAATTTCTTGAGTTGGCCAGGGATCAATATTTATGCATGAAGAACACCCTAGGCACCAGAGCAATTTTGGTAGAACCACAGGAATGGGCATTGGGCTTGGAGAAAACAGGGATACTGAACTTGTTTGAAATTCCACATTTCAGATGAAGTAAAGAAATTAATGCCTATGTAAAGGTGTTACTGAGTGATGTTCATGGGGGGACACTTTGGTTCGATCCCCCAGTATCAATTGATATTGCGTTGATTGCACATATCACAGGTTTGCGCAAAGCAAGAGAAGACCTAGGACTATTTTTCCACAAAATGGGAGAGCGAGTCCTATCTAAGTGCATGAAAGAAAAATTTGACACATTCAGAGGAAAGAGGGGTTTGTATGTCAAGAGCATCAATGAAAAGGAGTTCAAGTTTGTGACACAGGTTTTGGCTTGCAAACCGTATCACAAATGTTACAAAGACGAAGTACCAATTGTGGTAATTTCAGCAGTAGAGAAATGTAAGGAGGAGTTCAGATGAAACGGTATACATTTTTAGTCAACCAATTTTTACAAGATTGCATGGAGGCCCAGGAGAAGGGCACTAAATTTCACTATGCATGGTTGCTCATCCTCATTGCGCTAGTCAAGTGGTAAGAGCTCTGACATTGCCAATGCACGCGTACTCTAGGTAGCAACCCTTTGGCTGCTAGGTATGCTAACTTGTGGCACACAATAATCAAGAGACGACAAAACGACAACAAGTCCATATTTTATACATATTTGGAGCACGTTACTGTTGTAGTTGAGAACACACTGCACATACCAAAGGAAACAATAGTCATATACAAGGATATCGCACGATTAAGATTCGATATGCACCATATGTAAGTGCAAGCCAAAAAGGATCCCGCACGATAATGGTTGCCAACCAATTACCGGTTGAAAACATAAGACATAAACTTAATAATCACTAACTGGGAGGAATATTGGAAGAGCCCATCAAAAAATACAAGGCCATCAGAAGAGGAAGAAGACCAAGATGAAATTGAGGAGGAATAAGATCAGACGAATGGTGCAGGTGATCTTCTTGGCCACTCTATAGTCCCTTAAGTAGGACTTAAAAGGAAGGATAAGGGGCCAGAACATGTAGGAGGGGCATGAAAGAAATTTAAGGTGCAGAGGAATACCCCATTCTATATATTAACCAATGATGATATGGATAGGATTGGTTACTAGATATGGGATAACACAGAGGAAATCTGGGAGGAAGCAACAAAGAAGCAATAAGAACAACAAAAGAAGGTGTGGGATTAGCTAGGAATACTTCAACGAATACTAGAAACAACATGCATCTCGAAAGAACACAAAACAGGGGGAGAACCGTCCATGTGACCAAGGATAGAAGTAGACAATGCACAACTGGCCGAGACACATCTAACAAGGGAACACAAAATCGTAAATATTGAGGCAGATATGCTAGAGTTGCCAGTGGGCGAATTATAGGAGCAAATAAATGCGTTGGGCTAGCTTAATATAGTCAAATTAAAAATTCCCATACAACGATTATATGACTTTCAAGAAGATTTGGTGCAAGAAATAAAGATCATAGGAGACACAATGAATCGAGACTTGGAAAGACTTAGAGACAAAAGAGCCCAAGTGTAAGAACAATATGATATGACACTTCAACAAAAGAAGGAGATTGAAGGTCGAATAGAGGAAGTTCTAAAGAATAAAGAGGGGGTTGAGGAAAGGGACATGAAAGCACTACATGAGAAGGATGAAGTTGAATCCATGGTGTAGAAGACACAAGCAATTGTCTAGAAGTTATACAAGGAAGTACCCAAAGTTCCCCTGGTAATAGAAGCCACTATGGAGGAATAATTATCGAAGATTGATGAAGTCATTAAGAGCTTTAGAGAGCAGATCCAAGATTTACAACCGAGGAGCATTCTCGAAATGCTACCAGAGGTGCGCGAAGGTAGGGTGAGGATGGCAACAAAATCAGTTGCCAATATTAATAAAGTAGAAGATGATTGTGCAAAAGTTTGTGAGGATAGTGCACATGTATGGACAGAGCTCATGGGAGACCCGGAAATGAAGGCCATAGAGGTCAAGCTAAGAGAAGCATAAGAATAGGCATACCAGGCAACAAAAAAGGTGACTACACTGCCACCGGTAGAGCATATGGTAGCCATTTTGGCTTAGTGGCAGGCATTTGTAGAAGTAGAGAAATTGAGGGACTATCAAAAGATCCTTCAACAGAGACTCAGACCACGATAGGAAGAAGTCGTAAGGGTAATTGGAGAATTTTCCTCTATACAAGGTAAGGTTAACAAGAAGTGATTGAAGCAGAGGATAAACTCACAGATTTGACCCCACAAGCCATAGAGGAGATAGAAACAACATAGCCCACAATTGTCAAATATGTATAGGTCACTAAGGCTACCTCTCAACACTTCGTTTTAGCATGAAGAACATGCAACATGCCTGAGTGGGTCGGGATAAGCCATAAGTGAGTGTTGGGGGTTTGTTAGACAAGCAGTTTTGGATACGTTGTTGGGAGAAAAACCTAAGTATAAGGAAAGTGCATAGAGGAAGGAAAGTAGCGTGCAACTAAGACACATTCCACATGATAGTGTGCAGAAGGAAGAAAGCGTGCAGGAGGAAGACAACACACAGACAGAAGAACAAAGCAAGATAGCGAGAGAATAAATCACAAGAGAAGGATGACAACATAACATTCTAGAAATAGAAGAACAACATAAAAGTTGCATGAAGAGTGAAAAGAAGAAGAAAACAATCAAACAACCATTTAACTGAGTTGTCCATGCATTGTAATGGGATACTTTTGGGATAAATAGACTAGGGTTTTAAGCCCTAGATTTTGAGGTATAAATATGTAACAGGTTGGGAGATTAGGGTGCTGAAATATTATGCTAGAGTTGTGAATGTAATAGTCAGTTGGTAAGGAGAAAGATGAATAAAGAGAGAGTTTAGAGATGATATTGAGTCTTGTGGTATCTAATTGTCTATGTGTGTTTATGAATTATGTTGCTATGCTTCGTAGACTAGACTTAGTTTATGGATTAATTATGGTGTAATATTTATGATGGTGACTGTGAAGAATCTCTGTAACAATCAGAAATGTGCTAAACATGGGAATCTGAATCACAAGAAAGTAACACCAACTAGAGTCGAATCACACTCTTAGATATAAGAAGGAAGAATGAATCGGTCATTTGTCTCCCTTTCCCTTACTACTGCAGAAACCTAGTTCTTGCAGTCCCAATAGATACCTCAGGTGAGACTTCATTTAAAAAAGAAGGTGATGTTGAAAGTGCCTGTATCTGGTGGGTTTGTTGGTCATAGATTAATTGAACCTTGGGTCTTATAACCTGTGCGCAGAAAAGTAAGCCAACAACTTCCTTCAACCATACTTTCCACCATTATTGGACACCTCAGAGATAAAAAAATAATTGACACCGATTGAGCTCAACCATGAATGCATGGAATAAGCATCCACTGTGGACACACAGATCAAGGGCACTTTCCAACATAAGCTTCAACTTTATCGTGTTGTCAAAACGAGGCAGCTCCTGCACCAAGGTAAGTGGCTCACCCGGGGCCAAATTCAACAGAAATTTCCTTAACTGATGGGGGAACTCAACGGAATGGAGACCATTTCTTTCTAAGGGGGGAGGATTGATCCAGGTGGATATCGATGGCCACCCACCTCTTCCAACTAGCTCACATACAATGTACATCTTGGTATTTTTCTTCTAGCTTTTCGGGTCCTAAACTTCCGGGGTCATTTTGAGGCCCTAAACAACATTTTTGTCCTCACCATAGTCAAACTATAAATGGAGTTAAAATGTGATAGCAACATGTGTAATCCTCGGATAGACATTTCCAATGGGGTATCGTGCACGTAAAACGAAGATCGTATGGAAAAGTTACGACCCTAGGAAGTTGATGTACCAACTTACCCCATCGGGGCCCACATGAATTTTGGTGCTTCATCCTCTAGGGTTAGGTTTTTGGATGTCTATGGATTTTTTATTACTTCTTGAGGCTAAAAAAGGCATGGAGGGCTCATTGTAATATGCTCAGGCGAAAATGCATAGTTTCCACATCTCTTCTAATAGATTAGCTACCACCATTTGTTCAAGATTGTTTCATTCTGCATTTTACAGTTTCAATAGATTTCTTTATTGAATAAAAGTGAAGTTTCACTATATCTATGTTATTGTTCATTGTATCTTTGTGTTAATATTATTTCATTTCATTCCGCTCATAAATTTGGATCACTATTGCACACCAACATTTTCTTTATGTGATATGTGTTGTCACAATCGTCAACCTTTTAGAACCACATGATACATTACTCACGGGTTTATTGCACTATCCAAAGTTTATTTATTTGTGACTCCCCTCTTCTCTGCTCCTTATCTCATGGCCATAACATTTGGTCCCAGTGACATGTTGCACGGATTTTTTCTTCTTGCTATATGTCACACTTGGGAAAACTTTCTCTCGATGCGACGTTATGCCACATGTCCTTACCTCAGTTTGTGCACCTATAAATTCTCTGTCTAACAACAAAACTCTGGCTTTGTTAGGGTTCTTGTATTGCATGCTTGAAAATGTTTGAGGGTGAGAGGTATCACAACACAATTGCACCATGCAAACATATCCAATCTTGCGACAAGCCATGATCCTATGCACATTCACATATTTTGACGTATTGCACAAAAATAATTTTCATGCGATACAGGTTGTATTGCATGAAAATTATTTTCATATGGTACAACTTGTATCACAAGAAAATTATTTTCATACAATACACCTAAATACACCTTAAATTTGAAATACCTCCAACCTTCTGTGCATGTTCTCTTGAAACCCTATCAGTTGATCTATGAGAGGTATGGAGAATGTTGTTGGGGGGGGGAACCAACCCCCTCCTGATGTGGATGCTCTGGCTTTTCAAGCCATGGTGGCTGGTTTTATCAAAAGTGTGAAAACTCAACCCTCCTAGTTTGTGAAAAAACTTTATGAGATGTTGAAAGTATCACTTCCCCTATCCTCATCTCAGAAGAAAGCTTTGGCTCTTATTGATCGTGGTCTCATCGATCGATTTTCTAGTATTTGGCCCTCCTTGAGAACAATGTCTTTGTTGTTGGAGAAAAAATGGAAACCCTTGATAAAGGGCTCTTTGAATCACTTCTTTTGTGGTCGGGTTTTTGTTTCCTTTTTGTTTGAGTTTAAAGAAGATCGAGATTAGATTTTTTGGAGCGGACCCTATTTTTTAGGAGCTAGAGGCATGTATACAAACAAGTGGACATTGGATTTTAGTCCATAAAATAATGTTCCCTCTGTAGTGATAGTTTGGGTTCGACTGCCCCATCTCCCACTCCATTGTTGGAGTGATGATGCCCTATGATGTATTGGCACTTCCATAGGAAAATATATTGACTGAGTAGATCCAAAATAAAATATTTTCTCTTGTGCCAAAATCTGTGTTGAAGTGGATATGGAGAAAGGGATCCCAAAAGCAATCCTCATTTCTCTAGACTAATGGAAATATGTGAAACAAATAGACTACGAGCAACTTCTGTTTAAATGAAAAATGTGTCATGAATATGGGCACTTTACAAAGAACTACAAACATTCGTCTACAACAACCCCCCCGGGAAAAAATAAGGAGGAAAAGTGGCATGAAGTTGCAAAAAAATTCACCTCCCATGGACCCAAAAACCAAGTCATCGCCGGTCCCTCGAACCCTAAAAGTTTGGTGGAAAATAATGTGGCCTTTGGTTCAAATCCATCACTCACGAGTCGCTCATTTTTGTCTGGATCAAAACCCTCCTCTAAGCAGCCAGGGCATTTATAATCTTTTCGATTGAGCGACGATATATCCACTAGGAACATTTTTGGTGCCCTCTCTCAAGATGTGGAATCTTCAAGGGATGGCCCAATGATTCACTTGGGAGATTCCTCAACTGTGGAGCACCCTTTAGTCTAATCGTTGGTTGATTTTTCATCACAGAGTGGTAGCCTCATCAAGTTATGAGAAGAGAATCRGGTCATCTTTGACATTCCAACAACACCTAATCTCTACCCTCTAGAGCCAAGAGTGGAAGAATCAAAACACTTCAAGGACTTAGAGATTACATTCTCAGATGCTAAGTACAATTCAGAAAATGAAATATTACAGAAGAAAAAWTTGAAGATAGGGMTTCAGAGGAAAAACTCCCATGGTGCTYTGGGAGGAAAGCATCTCAGACAGTTTGAGAGGAGCAAGCCAACAAAGACATTTTTTTAGGTTCTCAACAARCCATTCCAAAGTTGATAGGGGGTTCAGAGTCCACAAAAAACAATGGAGGAAATGTTGCAAATAGAGGAGGTGGCCAATGGAACCCTCCAAAACAATGAACTTGGTCTCCTAGAACTACAAGGGTCTTGGAAACAACCCTAAATCTTTGGCTGTTAGGGATTTATTTARATAAAAAAACTCAAATTATCCTGATTCAAGGGACCAAAATGTGAGCGAAAGAATCTATCAAAACATGTAAAACAATTTGGTGAGCTAGTGAAGCGTTATTCATTGACCCCAAAGGTGCCTCCGGGGGTTTGTGCACCTTATGGAACAATTTTGAGATAAGGTTGATTTCTTCCACGTGCTCCCAACACGAGATTTTAGCCAATTTTTGGTCTAACCAAAAAAACAATTTTTTTGTAGTACTCAATGTGTATATGCCATCTAACCAAATTGAGAAAAAATGAGTGTTGGAGATCATTTCAAAGGTTAAAGGACACAAAATATGTTCAAGAATGCATCGTGAAAGGTGATTTTAATGTTCTTCATAATATCACGGAGAAGAAAGGCAGTTCCTTTGGCATATATCCCTTCCGAGACATCTTGGAAAGCATGCTGGAGGACTAGGACGTACTGGATATAAATCCCCAAAAATAAAGATATACATGGTATAATACGAGAATAGGTTTAGGGCATATTATTGTTGAAATATTGTAAGTGTAAAGAGTATTCTATTTATTATTTGATGTATTATTCATTAGATCAATCCCCTTTTGTGGATTGATCATGTTGGGTATTGTAAATGACCAAATCCCCTTTTGCGGATTGGTCAAACCCTAATTGTAATAGGCTAAATGAGAAGTCAGCCCCAGAATATACTAAAGTGGTTATAACCACCCAAAATGAGAAGTCGACCCTGCCATTGAAAAGACACCTCAGTTCAATGCCTGCCAGATTGTATAAATAAGAGAGGCTAGCGCCTAATTTGTTCACTCACTCACTTGTTCATCAGAGTGCAAGTTTGGAGCTGCAGTTGGAGAAGAAGGAAGAGAGAGAGAGACACATTCTTGGAGAGGACTTTCTGTATTGTTTGAGTTATCTCTTGTCATTGTATTGACAATCTATATTAAGGAAGCTTTTGTTGGGTTTTCTCCCCCATGAGGGTTTCCCAGGATAAATGATGTGTCTCTTGTGATTGTGTATTTCTCAGTGATCCCATCTATGCTATGGTTATATAGTGAATAAAAAAGAAACCTAATAATAGCTTAAACCTAAACATGGTATCAGAGCTAAGATGAAGAGAGCATCTTTCACAAGAAGAAGAAAAACGTCACTGTTGTCGTACATTCAAATTAGGGATTTTTATTGAAGAAGAATTTCAGCCCCAAAGCCATCTAGAAAAGTGGGCCCTTCCCCAAGGAACACTTTGGCATCATCAACGCACCTTTTCAGTGGCTAGATCTCCCGGAAAGTGAAACCCTAGTTTTCACCAGGTACCAAAAAACCATAAGTACCAGAGTACCAGAAAACCAGAAGTACCAAAAAACTAGAAGCACCAGTCCAGAAATCCGCAGATCAAGTTTGAAGGGGTAAAAGTTGGATTTTTTGAAATCTAACCACACCGGGCTACTCGCCTCAACCAAGCGCACCTCCTGGTAAGTTCAGAATTCAATTTTGAACATTTTCATTTTTTGGTCGTTTTCCTAGCTCCAGGTAAAAGATGTCTGCAAGCACTAAGCTTGTTGATAAGCTAGAAGGTGTGGAAAACTTATGAGTCTGGAAGTATAGGATTGGACTCATTCTTGAAGAGAATGACTGTTGAAATAATGTAACTGCGAAGAGCATTCTTATTAT
>JASDQU010337327.1:0-12605 GCA_032191745.1 Picea mariana | reverse complement strand
TCTTTCATGATTGGGTTGCTAAGGTTTTTCATACTTATGAAGTCTTCTTCTTATGGATTCTTGCAAAACCTCACTCATATGCTGTGGCACTCTTCTTGATATCATTGCAGCACTATTACAAGAAAATGCATCCATTTTGCTATCACTACTACCTTCAAACATCAGGCACTTCCAGTTGTGTGTACAAGCTACTAAACAGAGGTGTTCCAAATCTTATTAATGGTATCACTCATTGTAACAATGGAATGGCAGATAATGATGAAGGATTTGTGTATTGGTTAAGCTATTTGTTTTCCTGGGTTCTGGACGTGGCCATCAAGAGTTAAATGTTGAGCGCCATTCCTGGTATATTTGTCTCTTTAACATAATGTTGATACTAAACAGAGCTTACCGGTACCAGGTACCAGCTCGCACCCAGTGAAGATATCAACGAAGCTGCTAAATTTACCCAGCTCTTAGAAGGTTTGGAAGGTTTGATATGGAAATTGGATAAGTTGAGAGCATATGCTCAGAGTGCAGGGGCTCTTCTCAGCAGTTCATATTAATCAAGATAGACAGTTCTTGGGACTGTTAACATTCTATTACCGTGCCAGTGTTAAAGAGGTGAATTCGTTTGCATGAGGACATGCAAAAGGCTGGGCATGGGGGGATGTTGGGCTCCAGATTTATAACATTTTCTTGTTGGTCCTTGAAGATATTGTTTACTCTCCTGAAGTATTTTTGGAATTATTTCTGTGCTATTCATATTCCGTTACACATATATGGGCCTTGGAGCACAACTGCTCAAAACACAAGATAATATCCCAATATGTGCTTCAATCATTGGACAAAAGCTTGCTCTGCATTCACTGGAGCTTGGCCCTGAATGGGTGAAGGAAAGGGTTTAAAAACAAAGATATAATGTGGATGCACTATCACCTCTTGGTGCAAATGCTGTAAAGGGCAGACAAGGATTAATTTATCTCTGGAGCAAAGTTACTAACTGGTGCTTATGATGATGTTGAATTTGTTTGCAAAAAGACATGGGGTTATTGTTATCCTTGGTAGTACCAGTGGAGGACCGGGGTATGTTCATGTTTCATTTGGTCCAAGGAAATGCTTTCTTCTCAGTTTTCCAGGTAGAAAGATCTCGGCAATATTATTTAAGATGTGTACCTTATAATGCAAATTGTTAAGGTCATCATTTATTTCAGTTTCTGGGGTTATTGGGCAATATGCAAAATGCCAAGATCAGTTTGACTCTGACAGAGTACTCTGCGATTTGAGGAGGAATCTCTACAGCTGGACCTTTCCTTGACAGAATAGTTGGCGCCCTCTGCCACTTCATAAATCCGTGCATGTGTAACGCTCATAAATCCGTGCATGTGTAACGCAGGGGGGAAAAAGTTTGTTTGAGAACCCAATCGTTGGCATCGAGTATTTAACATATATAGATTCATGCATAACGGAGGAAAACCGTTTGTCAAAGTCTATGTAATCTCATGACACGAATACAGTCAATCTGGAAGCGTTTAATTATGGAAAACGTGTCTCATTCCCCGGTAGTACTCTTGAAACCGTTTTTGTAACTCCTTATTCATCAAGGGAAAAGCCACGCATTGCCAGAGAGCTGGGACGGGATAAAAAATGATGCAGATAAATATGTAGAAGAGATCTAAAAACGCTGCTATGCTTGAGATATGATGGGGGGGAATAGCTGATACAGAGAACACAACTTGGAGGAATGTAATCTTTTTGAGTAGATGAAATAGAACAAGAACGCATTTTCTTCTTTTAGTCTTCTGTCTTTTTATTAATTCTGAAGCTTGTCTATAAGAATGGCTTAATGGTTAATCATCAATGCAACTTGGATAGGAAGGGCCCCCTGCCCAGGATTGCAGTACATCTTCAATTATAATAGAAAGATGGTTGTAGGTTCTTTTTCTCAGAAGTTGTGTTTAGTTTCTGGCAGTTTAATTTCAGTCTTGTTCATGAGTTGTAATGGTTCAGTTCACTTGGCATAAGGGTAGCAAAAACTTAATTATTTTCAACCATCGATTTCATCTTTTCAGTTTTCATGTTCAAACTGCTTAACATTCAGGAACTAGCCAGGATGTCTCATGAGATAGAGAAGTTTCTTTTGATTACAGTAGAGGGTTTATCTTTTACATGCATATACAGAACAGTATCGGTTAGTACAGAGTAGTACAAAGTAGTACAAAGTAGTATAGAGCAAAGTAGGGTACAGTAGCTCCTTCCAGTGAGTTTCTTTTAGCAGTTCAGAGATTAGTTTGGGATCCTTTAAAGCCCCTCTTCAGCCCTGCATTTCCTGTGTTGGTTCCTCTAAGTCTACCTTCTCGGGTTGACAATTAAATGTTGATTTACATGGTATATCTGCAGCTCGACAAAGTTTTCAGGAAGGCCTGAATGTGTTACAACTAACACAAACAATGGTCAAAATTTTGTAAGGCTTGGAAAGATAAGAAACAAGACTGAATGAATCAGTGGAAGAAGGGATATCAACCAACCCCTTTCTGGAATGCAACAAAGAGTTTTCTAAGGAAATATTTTCACACCAATAACCAGAACACACAAGGAGGTGGTAAACTAGTCAATCTGGGAACAAAGAAGTTTGGGGACATCCCCAGGGAACCGTTAAAATGATGGGAAAGTGGAGAACCTCACTTAAGAAGGAAATGTCCACGTTTGACTTCAACAGCCAGGACTGTGGTTCAGAACCTACAGGAATCCTCCATGATGGGAGATGTGGGAAGAAGTTTACATCGGATCAATGCAGATGTGGATGGCTGACAAGCTAATCACCGGTCCACTGTATTGGAAATTGAAGGTAAAATTAACAATACTTGTATTTATGTTTTAATTGACCCTGGAGCTACGTTGAGTTGTATCGCTCCTGGTGTAGTGGATTCAAATAAACTTAAGAAAACAAGACATGCAAAATCTTGGCTAGTAAAACTAGCAACATGAACAAAAAGAAAAGTATCTGATTTTATTTCCGACTGTGAGTTCAGTTTAGGTGGTCAAAACACAAAGACAAATTTGAACATTGTACTGTTAGGGTCTTATGACATAATTATTGGAATGGACTGGTTAGAAAGGCATAAAGTAGTTTTAGATTGTTATGAAAAATCACTCAAGTATAAATATGAAAACGACATTGTTAGGATAGTTCAAGGCTTATGAAAACCAATCTAAGTTAGGCATATTTCAACAATGCAATTTAAGAAGTGCATGAGAAAAGGTTGTCAAATTTATGCTATTCAAGTGACAAATCTGTTGGAAAAAGAAAATAAACCAAGCTTAGAGGATTTTGTCATCTTGCATGATTTTAGAGATGTGTTTGTTGATGAGATACCTCAATTACCCCCAAGGAGAGAGATAGACTTTTTTATCGATCTGTTTCTTGGTTCATCTCGCATATCTAAGGTTCCCTACCGAATGAGTTTACCCGAGTTAAAAGAATTAAATATTCAACTACAATAATTGTTATACAAGGAATACATCCGGCCAAGTGTCTCACCATGGGGAGCACCAGTCATTTTTGTTGAAAAGAAAGACAAAACTCTAAGATTATGCATTGATTACAGACAATTAAACAAAATGACGGTTAAGAACAAATACTCCTTACCTAGGATCAATGATCTGTTCGATCAAGTAGGTGGGGAAAATATTTTCTTTAAATTGGATTTAATATCTGGTTACCACCAGGTTAGAATAAAATATGAAGACATAAGTAAAACAACACTCAGAATGAGATATGGCCATTACGAATTTGTTGTTATACCATTTGGTCTCACTAACGTGCCAACAACTTTTATGTGTTTAATGAACATCATTTTCAGTCAGTACTTGGATAAGTTTGTTTTGGTATTTATTGACGATATACTAGTGTATTCTAAAATAGAAGAAGAACACGAAGAACACCTAGGGATAGCTCTACAGACTTTAATAAAACACAAACTGTATGCTAAATTCGACAAGTGTGACTTTTATCAAAAGAAAATACAGTACCTAGTACATGCAATATCTAAAGAAGGTATTGCAGTCGATCTAGAGAAAATAAGATCCATCATGGAATGGTCGATACCTAAGGATGTAGAGGACATCCGGTCATTCATGGGAATCACTAGATATTATCGCAGATTTATAGAGGGATTCTCCAAGATTTCATACCCTATCACATCATTACAAAAGAAAGAAACCAAGTTTAACTAGTCACAAAAATGTGAGGACAGTTTTAATAAGCTAAAGGAATTGTTAACAACCGCACCCATTTTAAAGGTAGGAGATCCAGACAAAGACTTCACAGTCTGTGTGGATGTGAGTAAAGAAGGTCTGGGTGATTTCCTAACTCATTAAGGGCACGTTATCTGTTATGAGTCCCTAAATCTAAAGGAGAACAAACGAAACTACATCACTCATGACTTAGAGTTAGCAGTTGTAATACACACTTTAAAGATGTTGCCGCACTATATAATGGGCATAATTTTTTTTTATTGATTGATAACAGTGGTGTGAATTTTTTTTTTAGTCAACTAGACCATAACGCAAGGCAAGCAAGATGGTTGGCCTTCTTGAGAGAATTCGAATTTGAGGTAAGACACATCAAGGGTAAGTAAAACAAGGTGGTTGATGCTTTAAGTAGAAGAAATCATGGGTTGTTTGAAGTGAACATTAGCAGGGCTGAAAGCGATCTTGAGCAGAGGATAAAGGTTGCAAGTAATAATGATGAAAATTACACTAAAACAGTGTCAAATTTACGAAATAATGCATAAAATTTAGACAAAACAGATATGAGTTTAGACAGAAATGGTCTACTATGATTTAAAAACAGATTATACATAGAAGATTCTACTGAATTAAAGTTAACAGTTTTAGATTAAGTACACAAGAAACCATATTCTAGTCATTTGGGATACTAGAAAACGACGACAACACTAAGGAAGTTATTTTATTGGCCCAATATGAAGGGAGAAACAACAAAATACTTATTTAGGTGCCAAGATTATCAACAAGTGAAAGATGAACACCAGCATCCAACCGACCTGTTGCAGCCTCTACCTGTGACAAAATGGAAGTGGGAGACTATATCACTAGATTTTATTATAGGTTTGCCTAGAACTCAAAAAAAGAAGATTCAATTATGGTAGTAATCGATAAGCTTAGTAAATATGCACACTTTATTCCTGTAAAGTATATTTTTAAAGATATTAACATCACTGAAATATTCATGAAATAAATTTTTACACTGCATGGTATTCCTAAAATGGTGATTTCAGATAGAGACATGAAATTCACATCTACATTTTGGAAAGAATTGTTTGCAAGCTTAAATACTAACTTGAATTTCAACAGAAGTTATCATCCACGAACATATGGGAAGACCGAACGAACAAACCAAATCGTGGAATGTATTCTATGAATGTACGTAAGGACAAAACCAAACAAGTGGGAAGACTACCAACACTTGGTGGAATTTGCGTACAACAATGGTTACCAAACATCGATTAAGATGAGCCCCTTCAAAGTACTGTATGGAAAAAAGAATATGAATCTGATTAGCTAGGATAACCCAGTTGACAGACTCATGGTGGGGCCAGAAATGCTCCAGGAAATGGAGATTATGGTAAGAAAAGTACAACAGAATTTAAAACAAGAACATGACAGACAGAAAAGTTACGCGGACCTGAAAAGAAGACACCAGGAATTATAAAAGTCAAATCGAGAAGAAGTTCACTAAAGCTAGGAAACTGTTCCAAGTTGGCGCCCATGTTTTGTGGTCCTTTCGAGATATTAGCTTGAATTGGAGCCATGACATATCAACTTGCACTTCTTGCAAATCTGAAAATTCATAATGCATTTCATGTTTCTTTATTAAAGAATTATGTTCATGATCCTACTCATGTGATCGATTGGAACTTGGTGTGGGTGGAACCAGAAGGTGAGTTCCAAGCATAACCTCTACACATTCGGGATAGGAGAGAAATAGCACTACGGAACAGAGTTGTCACCAAGGTAAAAGTGTAATGGAAGCACTTTGGTTCTGAGGAGGTCACTTGGGAGTTGGAGGGAGATTTGCAAAAATCTCATCCAACCTTGTTTCGAGAAAGGGACGAACACTGAGGAGAATGTTGTACTAAAGGGGGAAAGGATGTAACATCCCCCCCAAAAAAATTATTTTTAAGTCTAAAAATACTAATTTATTTCCATTTTTGGTAAATTCGAAATTGGAAAATTATTGCCATTTATGGCAATTCTAAATTTCGAATTTAGTTAATTGTAAATTATGATTATGAATATTGGGCAAAGATTGATTTGTCCCAACCAACTCTTTGACTATGACACTTGTAAGAAACAAATTATTTTATATTTATTATTGATGGACAAATGGAACAGCCAGGTTGAAATTAGTTGACCATCACTCCATGAGTGGGGAACATGTTGGAACTTCCTCAGGGCTGAATGTTACAAGTGGAAAATCAGGAATTTGGCCATTTTCAGCCCCTGAAAATTAGGGATTTGGAAATATGCGAAAATTCTCAAGGGGAAAATACCTAGGCACAAATGCTTTTGGATATATAGCCTGTGAGAAGTGGCAAGACGCTGCCTAGTATGCTGGGGAAAAGGAATTATCACTTGTTTTTATGAACACTGTTTTTTCTGAGTGTGAGGCAAGGAGGAGCTCTTTCTGAAATTGAAGAAGGACTATAGCTAAAGAGGAGTTATGGAGTTCACCCTCATGAATTCATGGTCAGGATAGGGGGTGGACGGAGCAAGTAGATTGGTTGTTATGTTATAAGGTTGGGAGGAACTTGGTTGTTCCATTTGTTGTTCGGTAACTTGCTTGGATATGTCCATCTACTCTTTCTTTGATCGAATGTTGTTTCGATTTAATGGCTGATAGAATACATCTAATTTAATTATGGATGAATTATTTTTGTTGATTAAATTACTGATGGAATGGAATAAATTGTAGGATAAATCCTTATAGTTTAATTGTATGCATTGAGTAAAATTCTTATGTATCTTAACTATGAATGGAACTGAATTATGTAAATATATATGTATACCTATATTACTGTAAGTAAATACACAGAGTCGTATTACTTAGTTAAGAATATCCAATCGTGTACATGTCAAAACTAGACTTAGGATGAAAATCTATATATGATAGGAATAACTTTATATATATATATATAGTAATTGTACATAATGTTTCATAACTTCTTAAACATCTAATGACTCACACCATAATATTTTCAATGTTGGATACAAGAGAAAAATTGAGTACATCTTCCCTCTTTATGATTATGCCAATAACATAAGATTGTACAGTTCAGTTATTCACAAACGAAGCTCTTTGTTTTGTTATAAAATAACGCAGGAGAAAAAGTTCAGTGAATTAAAGGACAAAATATGGAAACATACAAAATATACATATTTCAATGGATTTGAAGATGCACAGCTATATGAATAACTAAAGAATGTTCGAATTGTTATAAAGATCAAAGTATACCTGGAAGGGGGTATAAAATATTTCATTATATGAATACATATTGCTATCTGATACAGAGTCCCAAGTTATAAAATATCTAATATACAGAAACAAATGATTGACTGTTACGTAACTTGAAAATTGAGTTCCATCTAAATCGGCTATACATTTAGGAGAAAATAGTACAGTCTTGTTTCATTACAAAATAACATAGAAGCAAAGTTTGGAATGGTAAATACATAAATTAAGTCCACAGTATGGGGTTTTCCCGTATGTCCTTTCTTTAAACTAAATATACAATTAACCAGCTATTATAGGAGCCTGGTACAATTTCCCATGATAACAATATTCTAGGTCGGAACCAAATCTTTATGATAGAACCTGAAGTCATTTTTTTTTTTTTAATGTTGTAAGATTGGAACCCAAGTACCATTTTCACAAGGTACATCTTTGGGAATCGTGATACTTTGGATGATTAATAACCTTGCAACGAAACCAAGAAATGTTAATTAATATCAGATCAGAAGTGAATAAAAATTCAAATGTCGAACATAGAGTAATTACCAAGATAAATTCTATGCAAAGAAATATCATAGATGTGATTTATAAATTCACTTAGCTTGTGATTTGGACCTGTTGTTTGTCCATATGCGTCATCGAAGAAATTTTCTATAGACCCAAAGGGGGAAAGGCAGACCGAGTTTGGCGTGATGGGTACCCTTGCAGCAAACAGGGGTCCCATCATTAGATCACAGTAACCAAATCTTTAACCATGAACTATAGTAGGAAAATAAAGACACTTTTTCAACCAGAGTTTGATTCAAGGACGCATAGTATAAAACGGGCTCCACAAACAAAACATAAAAATTCAAGTCATGGATGTTGCCGTGAGATTTGTGATTTCACAATCATAAGAAAATGGAAATTACAAGTCACTAACCAAGAATAAAACAAGAACATAACGAAATAAACATTGAATTCCGAATAGAGAATAAATGTAAATCCTTTAAGAGATATGAATTTCTGGAACAATTCTATGCAGTGGAAACTTAGAACTTGTATCTATACATGTACAGGTGCAATTAGGGTAAACAAAGATTTTTGGAGTTGAATCCAAAACCATGTACAATAATAAAGAAACTCTTATCCTGACTACAGGAATGTGGTCACGAATTCATGACCTAAGGACCTGAGAATACCTGGTCTCCACAGTAAGCCAATAAGTCGATACCTTATAGACTTAATACTAAATCGAACAAAGAATACAAGGAAAGAGTACAAACTATCTTTTTCTACAACGAGCACGGTAAGGGTCATCCAAGTCAAAGACTTAGTTTAAATAATGAGAGTCGAGACCTTGTCCTGATGGAAAACCTCGTGAAAGGATGTGGGTCTGGACAGAGAACTTTAAACATACCATCTTGTACAAACTACTTGGCATAGATATACTGCGAGCATCTCCCAATTTAAATGCCAGGTTACACAACAAAGAAATAATTGAGGGTATTCGTTGTTGATAGAACCCTAACACAACAGGGACTATCCCCATTTCAAACTGAAAACCGCATGCGTAGAAGCCTTCATGAATCAATGGTTGTTGTAGAATGGAATGGCTACCTCGCAGAAAAGATAAATACATAATCCATTACCATTGTAAGGCTTACATATATACCCATGACCGGAGGGAAATATTCCAGAGAGTTAAAAACTAATGGAGGGAAGAATCTTCTCTAGAAATCGTAAAGAATAAGAGTTACAGATATGACTGAACCTCTCGAAATTACTGCCCAATTTCAAATAGAATAAGCGTATCGTGAACTTACCAGGGGGCCGCATAGACTTTTTTCATTCCACCAGGTAAGGATCTCCAGGTCGTCGACCACCCTCGCAGAGGGAAAAAACTTAGAGTTAACACTGAAGCATCACACAGAAGACTCACAATAGTCATGTAAACCCTTATTACGCAGAGTAATAGTGGAAGTATGAAGACCACATCTGGCCATGTGACAGGATGGAGATGGCACAATCGTATTGGATATGGGGTCTAGTGATGGCCTCGAGTTTAGCTCTCGCAGGGTCTCCATTAATGGACTGGACATAGGTTTTAACTCATGACTGACAGAAACCTTTCAAATTCATATTAAGTTAATACAAGGAAAGGACAACTCCTTTAAGGCACGATACACAGGACTATCAAAATACAGTTATTATCGTTCAGTTAAAACATGACTAACAGTTCATTAATGATGAGCTTTTTATAGAAAGACAATTATAATAATAATAGTCGAAAGTTTTAATCACAACCAGCGCTCACAAGTCTTTTGTTCGACCATGTAAAGTAATGTATAATCACCATAGGTTAGGCCTATAACCTTCTCATTACGGGTGTATGTTTTCGATCCGTTATGATATAAACATAGTTTATTGAGTAGGGATGTTTTTATTTTCGTAATGTTGAATGGGGGTTTCTCATGTGCGCTAACATGGAAACCTATGCTTAGAAAGGAGTATAGGACTAAGAATACTATGTATAATACAACACATATATATAAGGATTATAATACTAATAGGTTGAAGGTTGATAGAAGCCAATGTTTAAATGATAATAGGTTAATCTTTGTAGATATGCTTGAAATCCAAGAGGTGAGGGGGATAACAGAGTCACCCTTGCCCTTCTGTATGGAAATTTTGTGTAGTAGGAGGTAAGTCAGAGTAAGAATCTCTTAAGATGACAGTTCATCATTCTAATAACTAGGAATTATGAACCTCACAGAAGTTAACAAAGATGATAATTAACTACTTATATTTTAACTATAAGTCTTCCAGAATGAGTTGTTTAATAGAAAGAAGATTTAGTGTTCCTCAGAATTTTTTTTTAATTGATAAATTTGGGGTACATTACAACATATTTAAATATTTGCAAGGTAACCTCCTTCCTCCCTAATTCATACTCATTGATTACATGGATGCACTTGCTTAGTAACGTCATTCCATTTCACCTGGGGCAGTCCCATCTAAACATGTTTTTTGATAAAATGTAAAACACTATGGCCTTGTACATAAGATGTTGTGAATAAATTCTCTAGATGATGACTATGGAAATATAACTCAACATTCTTGCAAACGGGTGTTATGAAAAATACAAAAAATATATATGTATATATGTGTCATAATAATAACGATACTCAATGTGATATCTACAACAACATGTGTTGCAAATTGTGTTTATTCGAACATACCAAGGCTTGCATTTATGGAAATCTATTTGGCCCATTCTAAGTGCATTATGTATTTTTTTGAATCTCTCATACAATTCCTTCTATGTAATGTAAATAAAGTGTTTAATATGGGGTTCACAGTCCCTAGATCCCCTTCTCAATTTTAGTACATCTTTTTGGTTGAAAGAAGGCCCAGTGTTCTCATGCCAGAAATTCTGAACTAGTCCCTTAACCTCTCCAATTAACTTCATGTCAAAACAAGGTACCCTACCATTCCACAAATCTATTTGGATACCTGTGTCGAGGCTATCTCATCTACGAGAATAATTTCTAAGGGTTTTAACATCACATTTCAATATGTGATAGGTTTGTTGTAGAAAACGATGTTTTCTTGTGATCTTGCTAACAATTGATTGTGACAAGACACATCAAGCTACATTGCGGTATTTAGAATGATATTTATGACAAATTCTTTGAAAAGAATCTATATGATTTCTAACAATATGATAACTTGTTTCTACACTTTTGACTATTTTAATGCCTAAAATTCTCCTAACAATAGTCAAACTTTTAGATTTTAACAAATCTAGAAGAAATTTACATTTAACAACATTGGATTTTGGTTCAAAATATTCTTTAATTATTTTATAAGAGTGATAACGAATAGTACGGTTAGGTAAATTACCTTCAAGTGATGATAGACCACTTTCATTGACCTGAATGCCTTTAGGATTTCTTCGTCGCACAATGTACAATCTAGGTAGGGACCATGAACCCCTATTCTGGCACTCTTGACCTCTATGTTTTGGAGTTAACAACGTGGAAGTTATTTCCCTTTCAATCACTGGTGAATCAACTATGGGAGGAGAGTGGACATGGGATTGACTAGTTTCTAGAACATTTGACTATCCAACAAGCGATTGCACCACATAAAATTATTCACCACAATGTTATACATTAGTTTCTTCTCTAATTTAATCCATTATATAATCAAATCCAAGAAAATCCTCCATCATCTGGTCATCCACAACAAGTTCTCTTGATGAGATAATGAATGGATTGCTCTCTAATGAACTCTTGTTCTTTTCTTCTGGTGATGGAGGAGAAATAACAACGACATTTGTTCTGCTAGAAATTGGATTTCCCTCTTCTGAAAGCCTATGCTTTGGCATACCTAACTTTTCCTTTTTTTCTTTATTATTCTACCTTTTCAATCGGTTTCTCTTTTATCGAGTTATTTATTTCTCAAATTCGTTGGTTCTCCATGCTTAAAGAGAAAAATTGGCTTCCAAACAGCCCACCACAAAC
This sequence comes from Picea mariana, assembly GCA_032191745.1. Lineage (NCBI taxonomy): Eukaryota > Viridiplantae > Streptophyta > Pinopsida > Pinales > Pinaceae > Picea > Picea mariana. Next base: position 584 of record JASDQU010337327.1, on the reverse strand, counting down.
TTTTCTTTGTATTATGTAATATAGTACAACTAACAATTCCAATTCCAAGTGGAGAAGTGTTTCTTTGTATTACAAAAGAAGACACAAGTAATAATTCTAATTCCAATTCCAATTGGATAAATTTGTCTTGGTATTACACAACTAAAAATTCCAATTGGAAAAATTTTTATTCTAATTCCAAGAAGACACAAGAAGACAAAAACAACAATTCCAATTAGACAAATTTGTCTTACAATTCTAATAAGACACAAGAAGACAAAAACAACAATGGCAATTCGACAAATTTGTCTTCCAATTCCAAGAATACACAAGAAGATACAAACAAAAATTTCAATTCCACTTGGACAAATTTGTCTTCCAATTTTTCCTACAATGGTTTGGAAACAGCACAAAACTGGTGATGAATCAAACAACGAGACTGAAATAAGAAAAACATGTTTGTGGGTGTTATTTTTGTGTGAAGATGTTGCAAAAAACATTTCAGCCTTGAGATATTTGAGGAACACGTGCATGTTCCTAGAACGTGTGCACACTAGACTATGTGTGTGTTCTAGGAATGCGTGTGCATTCAGATTGAGCATAAA
>JASDQU010337326.1:0-12576 GCA_032191745.1 Picea mariana | reverse complement strand
TAACTCCAGGGTCGACATCCAATAAGGCATTCTTGTTATCGGTTCACTTCCCAGTTTTAGGTCTATGGTAAATTCCAATTCCCTCTCAGGCAAAAACCCTGGTAACCCCTCTGGGAAGACATATTCAAACTCTCGTACTACCAAAAGGTTTTCCAGTCCTTCCGCCACACCCTTTTCATTTAACTCAAGGATCACATATAGCTGGCATCCCTTGTGCATGCTCTTCCATAGTTGCAAGGAAGAGATGAACCTCAGGGAAACTCCCTGGTTCCGACCTACAATCACACGTCTATGTCCCTTATCATCGACCAAGCTCAACCTTTTCATCTTACATTTGAGTATCACCTCATGCGATTCCAACCAGTCCATACCGATCATGATGTCAATACCATAAGATCATGATGTATAGGTTAACCCGTAACCTTCCCTCCAACCTTCTGTTTGGCTCCCGAAGACATTTCTACAAAGATAAACTCATCCTGTTCGATTGCCTTTAGCTTAATTATTTTTAGCGTTGAACCATAAATAAAACTCTCTGTAGCACCTCGATCCATCAGAATGCTAAGGGTCTGGTTCGCGACGATACCTGATGTGTCGAGCACAGTTGACTGGTGCTCTGCCTGGTGGTTATTCACCACTACATGAATCCAATAGGCCTTGCCCAAATCTCCCACGGTCATGGGTGCAGCTGATCCAGATGCTCTGGTCCTCTCAGCTGGGAAATAACACTGGTAATGTGGCTCTCCACATGTCCAACACCCTTTCTTCTATCCAGAACTCATGTTACCTGAAGTAGAATATGACGAACCACCGGCTTGGAACCTTGGTCTGTTCTACTGAACATGCCTAAACTATTGTTGTTACAGTTGACGTTGTTGCTGGTGTTGTGGTCCTCTATAAGGAGTCTATTGTTGAGGCACTAGTCACCGAGGTGTAGTGAAAGTGGATCCTCTCTGGATGCCACGATATCCTGGTGAATGTCTCGCTGGTGTTTGATGTTGTTACACACCAGATGACGCCTGTCTCGCTGGAGTCCTTCTCGAACCCCCACTGATAAGCTCCTCCTCTGCTATGAGGGCCTTCTGGGCAACATCATGCAAGGTTTGAGGCATAATAATCCTCACCTTTGCATGAATGTTGACATTAAGGCTGAACACAAACTTGTTGACCTTAAGTTTCTTGGTATTCAGGTGCAGAGCATATCGAAGCAACTCCATGAAACAGGCCTCGTATTTGGCCATCGTACGACCTCCTTTTCGCAAGGCGTTGAACTCGTTGAGCTGATGCTCAATGAATTCCTCAGATAGATACCTCTCTCGAAACCGTTCCTCGAACAATTCCCATGACACGTCTTCAACTTCCATGTTCAATTGTGGCAGGAGCGTCTTCCACCATAGAAGAGCGCTCCCCTTCAGTTGAAAGACCACCATGCAAAACTTCATGTTGGAGGTATAGTCGCAAAGTAAAAAACATATCACCATATCCTCCAACCATGCCTTGGCGGCTGTCTCGTCCGGGGCACCAAATAACTCGAGAAATTTGACCTTCTCGAGTTCGTGGTGAATGCTATCGATATTGAATGGGGTGCGTGGTAGACCCTTAGGAGATGTCAGTGCCCTAGCATAATTTCTATCCAAACGAATGATTAGTGCCTCATAAATCCTCTAAAAGGACCTCATCAACCCAATCGCATCACCCACAACTATCTATTCCTGCCCAAAAACATGCTCATCTCCCTAGGGGTTAGACCCCTTGGGCATGGATGCTACTGGAGGCATCGCGCCTCCTCCCCTAGAACCCTTTCATCTTCCACCGCGGTGTCCTCTTACCATGATTACCTACACGAATACAATCAATTTAATGAGCGACATTTTATAATCAAACATCTAATCAATGGAAGTCGTAGTGATCCCACATCGCGGGTCGAACCGACTCTGATACCATATGTAATGAACCCTGTCATTACGACAACAAGCCTCGCATAACATGTACAATTTTTTTTTCTTTTATGTAGGAAGGTAATAACGACAATACACTCAAACATCACAACTCGACGATGAACACAATGCACACAATCACGCAACACATAACATAACAACCTATCATACTAGCACATCAAGCAGTTGAATACACAACGAAAAGTCAATCAGCGAGGACTAAAAACAACTAATCTTAGAAGACAACATCAAGATCATGTAGACGCAACCAACATCTAAGATTAACATGGTAACATAAACCTTCACTGCGAGCGAGAAACAATCACAATCATTTGTCACAATACAATTCCATTTCAACAAACTACATGTCAATGTCCTCATCATCATTGGAAGCACATCACCCCAAGCCAGGTGAACATCAACACTTATCAATCAATGCGCACAATGATCCAGTCATAAGGAAGCATGCAACCACATTGCGACGAGTGTGATAGTAACTAAGGCAAAAACAAATCAATTCTAAACCTTCAAGAAAGACACAAATCCAATGCGCCAGAAGTCCTAACTTACTATCAACATTATACGAAAACTATAAACAAGCACTCAACCACAAGCTAAAACACAACGCATGGGTGACTACATTCAATACGCCTTTAATTGGTGCAACGATCTAGAAGTAATCATTAACAATTTTACCAACATAAAGACTAATTGAAACACAAGGTAACACTTCACCATCTAATCAAAGTGTATAAAAACCTTCCCTTACCCTCCCACCTCAAATTAAACAAGGAACCCATAAACCTTAAAAGGTACAACTTTTAGCTAAGTTATAATTTACTAACAATAAGACTAGACAATCACGATAAAGATTTCATTCTTAAATCAAGTAATAAACTTTCTATATCCCCTATTTGAAAATACAACCTTTCAACATTGTAAGGAATGAAGTATCACACAACTAACAAATTATTATTTAACCTTAAGAACTTATTTCTCAACATAAACCATGCTTCTTTATTATCAAAAATCCTCATTTATTACCATGCTTCCTTAAAATCATCATTTATTAAAATCACCATGTATTGCCATGCTTTATTAAAAATCATCATTTATTACCACACTTTATTAAAAACCATCCTTTATTAGAAAGCAACATTTATTACCATGCTTTATTACAATCATCATTTATTACCACCCTTTATTAAAAATCATCCTTTATTTTAAAATTACATTTATTACCATGCTTTATTACAATCATCATTTATTGAAAGCAATATTAAAAGCAATTAAAAACTAATATGCCACTCACAAGCCCCTACAATAATGAGTTGTTCCAATAATCAACTATAAAAGGGATTTAAAATCACACTACCATCCCTCCTCCTTTTCTCGTTTTAGTGTGTTGTTAAAACAAATAGCGAACAAAATTTTAGTGTGCGTTAAGCTAAAGAAAAAATAGTGTACGTTCAGTTTAGTGTGCTGCCCTTCCTCAAATTTCCCAATAGCCAACAATTAAAAAGCAAATGGAACCGCCACTTGCCAAACTCAGGACTAACAACACGCTACTCCTTTCTACACGATCTCAAAACTGTTAAAGGAAAGTAAATAAATGAAAAGGGAGACCCGCCACTTGCCACGCACCTTGCCCCAGACGTAAACAACTCGCCACTTGCTATCCCAACCAAAATTTAAACCAGTGGTAAGCAAGTAAATCGCTGAACAATATCCGCTGCTAAATATAACCAAAGTTAAAGCGCAGAGTCTATAAATTTCCTTATCACCATTGGGTATACCTGCAGCCATAATCGCTACTGCGTGGAGTCATAATTGTAATTAAAATTGCGGCCAGGGATAGGCAGGCGCAGGGTCTACAAGAAACGTTCTTCAATATGTTTATTAGTCATAAAATACAGTGTTAGTGGTCTGTAGTGTAGATTATGCCTCGGCCCAAAAAAAAATCTAATTCTATAATTGAAAACATAAATTATAAGTTTTTAAAGTATCTGGCCAAACAAACTTAGTGTCTGGGCCGATACTACCCATCGATCAATCAATATCGTTTGGCAATAACATCGCTTAGTAAAAAGTTTGTCTGTAACCAAGTCTCAAAGTCTTCAGGTGTGTTCATGCATATCCTTACTGTTTGTTGTCCCATCTATCTATGTTCGGCTTGCTCACTGAGCAGCAGATCTACCTACCCTAATTAATTACCTAAGCCATGATCAACCATCTACCAGTGTATAAATGCTTCAGCCAAATTGAAATGATAGGTGCAGCTGGTGATCACTTGGTTAGGGTACCGCTCATAATCAGGTAAGATTTCAGCTTAAAACCGCGAGCTAGCACAACGCACAAGGGACCCTCCAGTTACAAGGGAGGAAATCCAGCCAGGCTTCGATAGAAGGAAACGGGAGGAATACACAAGGGTAAGGGAGTGAAGGCTACACCTACCGCACAACCAAACAGAATGCAAAAAACGATTCTTAGGTGAATCAAAAGAGAAGGGTAGAGACTCGATGCAACAACCTTGCTGACCCCAAAAGGAAACTCTCGGCAACCAAGTTCAAGTCAAAATCCCTGATAAGGTAAATAGAATCCCACTGCAAGTAGAGATTGTCATTACCTAAAGGGCCACCCTATAAAATATGAAGCTCAAGCCCCATAGAAGGCATAAGACCAAGTTTAGAACGTTGAGCAAATCATCCAAGGGTGCGCGCAGGGGCAATGACAAGCGCAAAAGATCTTGGTTAGGAGGGAGCTGCCATTTTAAACTAAGGCGAGGAGAGAAGCTACACCAACTGAGTTGGAATGGGAACAAGGGAGGGATTGTAAATTATAAGGACTTTTAACATAGATCTACTCAATGTCTATCATAAAATTTCCTCCGAAAATTATTTTTAATAAATCATTTCAACAAAATCTAAATTTCTAAGATGGAATAAAATTTATCTAAATTACTCTTCTCAATTGTTGTCCAAAAATCAACTCAACATTCGCCATTAGAGATATTCATATACAGAAATTTAACTACCTTCCAACCATTTACACATTATAGGGATGAATGTATAGGAAATTTAACTACTATTCAATACAAAATATACAAACGTGTACCGTAGCCAAATGCGAAGAACTAGAAGTGATTGTCCTGCGCTTGCACTCTGTTCAACTTCTGCTTGCCAATCGCTGAGATCTCACCGATACCTCCGAGCCAACGCTAAGGGTACTCTTCTTCCCCCTGAGCCCCCCAAACCATAAAGGGGCCACACACACAATACCAAATAATGTTATCTCCCAGCTCGCCTCACCAGGTCGAGCTACCACCCATTAGCCGAGTTGGGTATCCCAACTCCCACAAGAGAAATCAGTCAAGATAAAATTCTGGCTGCGTAACCTTATGCAAGTCAGACATGATCCATAATCCTCCTCCACCATCCTTTTTATAGAGTTTCCTTAGTGATTGGATTCCCAAACCCTCATTAGATTATTTTTATTAAAGTTAATTAGGACAAACCTCCCCTGTACACATGTCACCTGATCCCTTAGTTGCACCAGAAATTTAATTTATTAATTAATTAAATTTTTCTATTTCTCTCACCCACTTAAAAGCGTTCCTAAAAACGTTCATCAGAATCCCTTTATTCCCTTACATTTCTTAAATGACTTATGCCTTAAAGCCCAGTTGAGTTCACCAATAGAAAATTCCAAAGGCTAGATTCCCTACTAAGTTAGACATTCCCCCTTTTCTTTAAGTTCAAAATTAGCAAGTTTAGACAAATACAACAATTTACCCTTTTAATAAATTAATCCTCCATTAAAATTTTACTTTAATTATTAATGTTTGAATTTTATTTACCCACATCTTGTTACATGTCTAATTAGTTTTTTTGTTGGTCAAAGATTCTACTTAGACCTAGGTTTTAAATTCACTAGGCTTGGCGACAATTCTTAAGGGAAAAATTTGTTATTAAACTTCACTCATACCATCATTAATTTTAAGGCCGACCAGATCCTGAGGAGGGATAGTTTTCTAGGTATTAGGTCTATTAGCTCACCATATTTAAAATCGCAACGTGCCCTTCCAGACGCACTACGTGCTCCAAGGGTAACACTCTTCTAAATTCTGGTTTTAATTGGGTGACGTGCCCTTCAAGACGCACTACGTGCTCCAAGGGTGCCACTCGCCTCTTGACTGAATTTGGTAGACGCCAAACCACTGGAGTCAATACTCCATTAGGTGAATTTGTGGGAGACTAAGGGCCTCTAAGGAATAAGGGCCCTTCCTTATTGCGATCCCCTTAGAATCATCGTGAGCGACTGTCATAGTCTTCCCTCACGGCATCGTGAATCTCTCGAACTAGGTAATCGTTAACCTAAAGTTCAGACCATGACAAGAGTGCTAGTAGGTTGTGGCAATGCTACTGCCACACCTCTCCCTCAATGTCTCTGGTTTTCGTGCATGACCCCTTTACTCCAAATGTGAGTCTAGTTGGAAAGTTATCGTCAACCTGCATCCATCAACGAAACATGTCAGCTATAACAATCAACATCATAATATCTAGTCATACGTCACATATGTAATATCTATAAATGTAAAACCATAATCGTCCACTCCCTACATCGATCCAGAGTCCAAGGAGATCCATCGATGTCATCGACATCCTCTAACGTCCAGCATCCTGAACACTCAAGATAAACCAATCAATAGCACCTGTTGACGTAAATACAGTAAAAATAACATATCATCAAATTCACAATATATCATAATCATAATCAAAACAACCAATCATATAATGAACCAAATCACTTGCACGCAAGTCTCCTAAAAGAATAAGTCTGCTCAGTCTGGGAAAGAGCCAGATGTTACATCCCATAATGACTCAGTCTGTACTTGTTTGATCTCCTTGAGCTCAGTAATGTACTATGGCTCAGAATTTGGTTTCTTGAATTCTTTTAACAATGCCTGTGTAATCTATGCTAAAGTCCTTATCTGGCCTAGTATTGTGGTACTTTGGAACTTCATGTACCATACTAGCACACGTACTCTAAAGGTTGTTTCCAACTGTGTGATATTTTCACCATCATTGTGGAAAATCTTTGCATTCCAAATGGTTTCAAATATGAACAAGTCTTTTTCTGGATCCTGAGATCCAATTCCTTTGAACTCTGGTAATCTGAGTGTATTATCTACTCCTTCCATGTTACTGGGTGTAGAACCCCTTCATGGAGATGCGAGTTGAGTCTAACTACCTGTACCACTGCCACTACTCTAGCTACTGTTGCTCTGACTTCCTTTACTGATTACAAGTTCTCTGGAAAGATCTTCAAACAATTTCGTAGATTCAGGTGATGCACATGAGGTTGTTGTTTCGACCCATGACTCGGCTCGATATAGACTTAATGGTTCCTCTATCACTAGACTAAACTGGATATCTTCTTCTTCTCCATGTGTCTATTGTACTTCTACAATACTAATGTCTACACGTTGTTCTGGGTATTCATTGTGCTTCTCTCTCTCTCTTTAGTTGCAGGTCTCAACTTCTTATACCTTCTCCCACTATGCAAAACTCCAAAATCTTCTTCTCCTTCTGATATCCGTTCCTCTTTCTCCTGCATTCTCATTCTTCTCTTCCTTTGTCAATTTTTCCTACCCTCGAGTAATCTTCTGGTCAACAAACCCCAGTCCCTTCATGTGTGTGAATTATTTAGCTATCTAACTACATTGTTATCACTTCTTTATCGCATAGAAACATTTTTATCCCGGTAGCTAACGACTTTATGAATATTCCTCGTGGACCTTTAAAGAAGTATCTTTTTGAAAAATTATAAGCCTAGGTACATTCTCTAAAAAAAATTTGTTACGTAGCCTACCAAGATACTGTCCTACCAAAATTCCATTGCGCAGGGCATCCTATTATCTACCGAGTCCACTCGTCTCACTAGTTCATGAGTCCATTTCTTTGGCGTGGTTGGTCTATGTCTGCCAGTATTTTTCAAAAACCTTTCCATCCATTCTGTTAAAATATTGGGAAATTCACCGAAAAATATCTGATGCAAGTCTGTGTACACATACCTTTGCAGTCATTTCTTATTCCTTAAGCACACATTTTTATTTTCCTTCTGAGAAAATTATTGTTCTTATTTCTCCTTCCATTTAGTTATCTCCTTCCTCGTTAGTATCCAAAACATTACCTCACTTTCAACTTTCATTTCCTAACAATAAAACCATTTGTTGGTTCACACAATTGGATAGGTTAAAGACCCTAGGTTCAAGGTAATTAGTCTAATAAAACCCTACAAATACCATCCCTTTTGGCATCACCTGCGAGAAGGTGAAGTCTCACCCGACGTATCTTTATGGGGACTGCATGAACCAATATTATTCAGTGGTGAGGGAAAGAAGGGATGAACACACTGTCATACCTACAATATCCTAGTTAACCCGACCTCGTTACTTAATTATTGATGCATATGAGTCTATACTCTTATCATTTAGCAGTTAAACATACAATTAGGGTTAGTGCCCATGAGTCTATCAACAATATCAATAAAGATAACATTTATCCATAGTAAAGACAAGAATTAACACCATACATACATGAATTAACATAATACATGAATCAATAACCATTCAAAAGCATAATTCGACACAGAGTTACCATGGTTCATCCCCTCCTGGGATACATCCATAAAATATTTGTTTCTTTATTATAGTTAAGGCATTTTTCTTGCACTCTGTGCTAAATAGATGTTCACTATACATTCATCTTCTTACATTCACAGATTCTTTACATACAAAACATCCTATAGCTACAACTAATACTCATAATTCCTCTTTGCTTCCTCTTTTGTTGCTTCTTTTCTACTTTTGTCCCTATTGCAGTCGCTCCTGTCACTTATTTTCTCTTTCATCATTGTTGAACTTCTTCTTTATTTTTTCCTATTTAGGTTATTTTTCTTAGGGTTTCTTTCCATGTCATAATGAGTTGGCTCCCACTCCTTCTTGGTTGGAGACAACTCATTATGAGTTGGATACAACTTATGCTATGATGGTTTTACCAGATATTGTTCCTTCATGTTATGTGTCTTCTCCTCTTTCCTCTCTCTTCTTTCTTGATCTTATTGATATTCTTGATCCTGTTTCTTTTTTATGTGCATTGTCTCTTCTCATTTTTCTCTATCCAACCTTATTTCTCAAAAGGGATGGAGATTGTCTAAAGGACTATGATGCTGAGAAGGAAATGTCATTTCTTAACTTATGCATATTGATGGGGAAGAGAGTTGAGTGGTTGGAATTGTTATAGGATCTGCATCATTGTGTTTTAATGGGTGTTTGAGTTGTTACAATGGACTATAGACACATGTAGGATCCTTTATGTCCTTTTGGAATCATAGGCCTAGCTTGGGGGTGGCTTGTTGTAGAGAGAATTGGTGCAACTGAGTGTCTGATTGGGAGGAATGTCCTTCCTCTACAACTGGTCATGTAAAATGATTTGAAATATAAGTGTTTTGGTCACTGCGGTTTTGAAATATATCTAAGGTTCCTGTAGTTTATACCTTTTATGTATTTCATCTAGCAACAATGAGGTGATAGGGAAAGATTGGATTTTGGAAGCAGTCCTTCAGAAAAATGTCTCGAGGAAGACTCATTTGGGGGGATGAAGAGAAGTAGTTCAATTGAGAAACTCGACAAAGATTCCATGAAACAATATTCTGGCCTTCGGCCTCAGGAAAAGTTCTAAAATGTTCTAGACAAGGAAATGAGTGATTAAATATTAATAACACATTATTAAGTTATATACATATATACAAATATTTTATAATAAACATAATTAAAATCCCTTAAAGAAATATAACTTGAACACTTAATTTGGGAAAATATTTGTGGGAACAGCCTCACGGGAATAATAAATTGTGATGTGAAACTCTGATAGGAAAGGTCCAAAAAGGAGATCATGATAGGCTTGCAGATTTCAATTTTGAGGAAAACCATGAAGTGGTAACAACTAAACTTTTTGATGGAGTGGATCTAAAAGAGAAGCCTGAAAAAATTGCAGCTTTAGGATTTTGGGACAACCCTTTAAAAGAGTTAACTTAACATTCTGATGGCAATAACCCAGATTTTTTTATCTAATAGGCTTGCGGGAGGTTATGTTTGGATGGAATCGTTGAAAATTGTAGCTTTGACATTTCGACAGGGAAGTTCCAAATAGGGAATCTCGATAGGCTTGTGGCTTCGAGAAAAACATTCAACATGATGAAATATCATTTCCAAATGGGAATTCCCAAATAGGAAAACCCAATATGCTTGCATATTGGGAATTGATGTGCAACCAGAAGGTGCATGAGCACAAACTTGATTTGAAGATAAATAAAAAATAGATGAATATGAAATAAATCTAGGATGAATACAGATAAAATGCCGTAATCATTCTTCAAACAATTCGATGTCTTGAAACTGAGAATATGAAAAAGGATATTGTAATTGAATAAGATAAAAATAATTTCTTCTATAAATAACACAAGATTTATCAAACCTAAGGAAATACTCTTGTCACTCATAACTTATGTAGAAATTTAGTAGGGTACCCATTTAATTCCACTGAAGGAAAATTTAATGGGAGTTGTTGCAAGCACAACAAAATCCTTAAGATGAAAAGTGGTGCTAGTAATAGCACCCTCTTTTGTTTGGGGTTAACATTATAGCCTATTTGAAAAAAATAAAAAAGAGGGTTGTTGGGGGGTGAGAGGTGATGGGAAGGGTGTGCGATTCTTGGAATCAGCCCCCCCAATAAACTCACATTATATCCACCCACCTACCTCTCCTCCACCTAGACACCACCTCTCTTCACCTCCACACCCCTTTTTCCCCCCCACAGACCTCTCTTACCCTACACCCACCCCCCCTTACCTCCCTTCCTCCCCATGCTACCCCATGGGTTGGAACCCAACCTATAATGATGTGTTGTAAACTTGTCACTATAGGTTCGGTTATTCCCTATGAGTGGTGTGGGAGGGGAGGTGATCCAGGTGGAGATTGGTAGCCACCCGCCTATTCCACTTGGACCCCCACCATTGCTTCTTTCAGTTTTTCAGTTTCCAAACAGTGTACTATTTTTAGCAGTTTTTCGGGTCCTGAACTTCCGGAGCCATTTTGAGGCCTTAAACGACCCTTTTTGAGAAAACGGGGAGCAACATTGATTGTAGATCATGTTTCTAACCCAAAATTTGTATTCCTCGGATAAATCTTTCTAACGAGGTATATAATGCGTCAAACAGAGATCGTATGCCAAAGTTATGTCCCCGGGAAGTTGATGTACCAACTTACCCAAACGGGGCCCATAGTCTTGGCATTTCATCTCCTAGGGTTAGGTCTTTGGATGTTTAGGGTTTTCCATTGTTTCTCAATAATAATAGGCCTTCGAGCCTCATTGTAACACAGTTCAGAGGCTAGTAGCCACCACATCTCTTCTCAGAGATAAGCTACCAACGCCCTAGCTAGTTTATTTCTATTCTGTCTGTAAGCATATTTCAGTCATTTGTTATTAATGAAATGAAGTCTTATTTCCACTTCATCTCTATGTTTATGTGTATTTATGTATTTCATTCTGTTCCTACATAAATCTGGATCAGTGGTATTAGAGCGGTCTGCTCATTCTCGATCCTTCTTTGCATGTCCCCAATGAGATCGGGGTATAAGGAGTTGGGGCTCGATCTGGTTGAACCTTTGCAAGATCAGCCTCGCAAACCCTGACGACCGCCCATGGGGGAAGAAAAGAAATATGAGGGAGCAAGAGATCCTATCAAAATGTTGCTCGAGATGGCCCTCGAGAAACAAAGGAACACGATGATGGACAACTTTGCCCAAAATTTTCAACGGATTCCGACTGGTGGCGCATCGACATCCAGAATCCACTCTAGAGGTGCCACTCCTTTTAAGGTACAAGTAAACTTTGACATTCCCATATTTGATGACCGAATAGATGCAGATTCCATAGATAGATGGTTGAATCTGTTAGAAGGATATTTCTCGATTCATGACTTTTCCGACGGAGAAAATATTATTTTTGCACTCCTCAAAGCTGGCCCCCATGTCAAGGACTGGTGGGAAACCTACTCGGAGCAAGAGGGCGAGGGAGAACCCTCTTTGTTCTTGGCCACACCCACTTGGAATTATTTCCGAGACACCATCAAGGAACAATATTATCCTGTGGGGAGCTATGAGGACAAATACATACAATGGACTACGTTACAGAAGCAAAGGGACCAAGATGTGCATGAGATGACGAATTTGTTTCATACCCTACGCACAAAGTTGGGTATCAAAGATTTAGAGAAACATTTGGTGTTAAAGTACCGCAGTTGTTTGCATAGATACATTCAGGAGGAAATGGAGTTCCTCGACATCTCCTCGCTTGGTGTGTCATACCGATATGCTGCCAAGATTGAGCAAAAGTTCAAACAGAAGAAGCGAGACTTTGGGTCTGCAAATCAGAAGCAAGGGAAAGGTACTCCCAAACCGCAGAACAAAGGACCAAGCCAAGGTGGGGCAGCCCAGGACAACCCGCCAAATCCACAAACAAAGAACAACACCACGAAGACAAAAAAGGACACGAGGAAGTGGTGTGAGTTCCATAAG
>JASDQU010337325.1:11694-23427 GCA_032191745.1 Picea mariana | reverse complement strand
CGCCTACTGGAAACTTCCATTCGGTTTAAAGAATGTCGATGAATCTTTTCAACATGCTATGTCTTACGCCTTTCATGATATAAAGCACATTGTGCAGCCATATCTCGATGACTTACCAACTCATTCCATGCACCATGTAGATCATCCAACACACCTCCACACCATTTTCCTTCGATGTCGGTTTTACCATATACACTTGAATCCACACAAATGTGTTTTTTGCGTAGAATCTGGTTGACTTCTGGGATTTATTGTTTCACATCAAGGGATTAGGATAGATCCTTTGAAGGTTGAGGTGATTCTCAATCTTCCTCCTCCTTCCTCGCTTTGCTAGTTACAAAGTTTTCAAGGGAAGGTAAACTTTCTCTCTCGTTTCATCCCAAACTATGCTAAGATAACTCTTGGATTTACATGACTTCTTAAGAAAGGTTCTAAGTTTGTATGGGATACCACTGTCGACAAAGATTTCAAAGCTTTGAAACTATCTTTAACACGTACCCCATTACTCTTCCCACCTAATTACAATCGAGATTATTTCCTTTACCTCGTAGCCTCGGACTATACCATTGCTATGGTTCTTGTCTAGGAGGATGATTCTCATGACGAACATGTCATCTATTACTTGATTTGGAGTTTCACGACTACTGAAACCAAGTATTTACATTCTTACATGCCAGTTTTTCCAGCACTATATCCTTTTACGCAAGACTATGGTGCATTCTAACTACAACCCTATGCAACACATTCTTACACGCCAATTTCTAGGGGGGTGTTGTTCCTGAGTCTGTACTTAAGGATTTAAAGTACAGTGCCAAGGCATCCAAAAGTATGATAAAGGTTGATAAAGGATTTCACTAACCTTCGATATAGGAAACTAGTGAGGATTTCTACGTTCTCACTGTCTAGCTTCCAACTGTTCCTGGGTAGTAATATCTTGTTCAATGGCTGCCCATGAACGTTCCAATTCCTCCCGGGTATTCGCAGTTTTAAGGATTGTGTCGAAGAGATTTAGAGCGATATGTATTTGATTAGATAGTCTGGGTTGGATGTTAGGTTGAGTTGTTACAGGGACAGTCATTGAGGAACAGTTTCAGTATGGAAATGATTTTTTAAAGAGAGAGTTTATTTGTTGTTTCAATTCGGACGAAATAAAGAGGAACTTTTGCATGAAAAAATGAAATAAGCATGCAAATTGAAGGCCCTTTCCTGTAACTGTATTGTTCTTGGTAAAAATAATGTGAGACGAGAGAAAACATTTATCTGTAGATAACACGCAGTTTCTGTCAATGGAAAACTCACGTATACATAGAAGAAGAAATTGACATAAACATAATTGACATAGTGTAAATAAACATAAAATTCTGTAAATGTAAATTGGTCTTACACCCGCTGATAGATGGTGCAGAGGAAAGACAAAAAACAATTACAGAAAATATGAAATCCCTTCACCATAGTAGTGGTCGTAATAAATTATAGTGATACACATCAATTATGTAGAGCAAAATGAAAAGAAACAAAAAACATAACGAAACAAACTTGTAACACAGTCGTGACAGAATTGGGAATCTTCAAATTGCTTGTATTAATTCCTTTAATGCAAAAACTCTCTTACAGTTCAGTACCAAAAAGTCCAGCCTTTTCTTCTTCTTTCTCTGTTCTATTTATACAAATTTGCCTTCTCCTATTCTACTTACAAAAAGTGCCAGGTCCTTCCTTTACGTGACTCGGTTCATATGATACATCTGCCCGTAAAACTGGATACAAGCTGTGGCGGTTCCGTTTGGAAGCTGTTAGGAGAGAAATTACTCCATCTCTTCTACTCTGTTTTCAAGAAGTGCCAGGTGATTGTCTTTGCATAGACTCAGTGCATATCCTACATTTGTCCACGAATTGGGACACAAGCTGTGAAGGCTCTGCTTGACAAATGGCTTTGGAAAAATAGCATTCTCGAGCTAATTGTGGAAGTTTATTCCCCATATATGCATCAACAATATCAAGGGATCTAAGTTGTGTGCTGGGTTGAATTAGATGCTCATCAATTTGAGCCACGTCTGCCCTGTTCATCTTAGAGATTTCCATCAAATTTCTCTCATTTTTCTCCTTCATGTCTAGGGAAATCCTCTCCATATTCATTTGCCTTAACGTCTCTGTGTCTCCTCCACTCTCCATCCCTAAAAACTCACCATTTATGACTTTGAAGGTTTCTTCTAGTGAATTTGTCACTTTCTGTGCCTGCTCCTTGCTTAAAGTAATATCATGTTCCCAATTTTTTAACAAAATATTACCTCTAGTCTGTTCGACAATGGAGAGCCCGGGGGTCCCTGCTGAAAATCTGTTGTTGGTAGCTATGACTGCTTCTTGGAAGACGACCCAAGCAGCTTCTATGTTTCTTTCCTTGATAATCAGATTCTCAGAAATATGATTTATTAACAAGCAATCTTTTCAAAATTCCCCTATTTTTTTTAGCAGACTCTGTTGAGCAGAAGAAATCCTGCTCCAAATGTCGATTGCTCGGGATTTAACAATCTCGATGTTAATCACCTGGCTTTCTGTGACTTCTAATTGAGCCTGTAATTGTGCGATCATATCCCTCTGCTGGCCCGACTGCACCCGACCATCTCGGATCACCGAATTTTCTTGTTCCAGCTTGGTTTTGAGGACTTCGATTTCTTTCTTATCGACCAATTGGGCCATCTCTATTGCCCCACTCACTTGAATCATAGCGTCTTCCGCAGCCGAAGTTACTCGAGCTTCAAGAGTCTTGATCAGTCAATTCTTTGCTTTGAGCTGATTCTTTAACGCCCCGACCGAGAATTGATTTTCCATCGCATACGGTCCCAGCGTCCCTGCAATATCCGTGGAAAATTCATCTTTCCTTTTGTTCATCCCATCGGTCATTACTTTGCACTTTTTAACAGTGGCTTCTCCTTCTTGATAAAATTCCCGCTTAACTACAACTTTTCTTTTTCTGTCAAAAAAGAACTCATTAGGGGGGATTTCCTCTGCCCTTATAGGTCTTAGTTCTTCACCAAAAATCCATCCCTTATTAACGCCTCCCTGTGCTAACTGCAAGGGTGTGACAGAGGTGATGGGTTGTCCGATCTGCTTCGCCGTCTTTCCTGGTGTGACGAGTGAGTCCTGCTGTTTCGGAGGATCGGGGGTCTTCGTCTCTGTCCCTGTCTTTGGATTCTGAGCTTCGGACGGGTCAGTGTTTTTCACTTCCACCTCTGGACCATGTTCCTTGGGTGGGTCAGTTGTCCCTTTTCTGTTTCAGGATTCTTTTCCTGCTCAAGACTCTGCTTCTGTTCTGGATCCTTTTCCTGCTCGAGACTCTTCTCATGTTCGGGATTCTTCTCCTGCTAGAGACTCTTCTCCTGTTTGGGATTCTTCTCCTGCTGTCCTTCCTGATGTTTTTCAATGTTAGAAGTTTGGCCCTCGGAGCTTTCAGCCTCCTTCTCTTTATCCTTGGAAAGTCCCAAACCTCCTAACACCACGGGAAGACATCTTTTCCTATGCTCCTGAAATTTTAAAACAGAATTCCTGTCTTCGGGAGCCAGAGATCTGATTTGAAATTGTACTTCTGAATAGGACCTCGCCCCTTGGAAAACATCATCCGAGGATGAGCATTCGTGTTCAAACCTCTTTAATCCACAATTTCCCAAATGGGTGCTTACAACCCTCTGAGGATCGTGCTTTTTGTACTCAATAGAGACTAGGCTCAAGTCTTCTAAGGTTGCGGCCTCAGCCTTAGCATGTCTGAAATATAATAAGGAATATGAATTGAGTCGAATAGGGAAAAGTGACCATACCTTATTCGCTGATGCTTTCAGTTCTTTGCTTACGCCGCCGATCACTGTTTGTCGAGTAATTTCGCGACATGCCAGTTTGTCAGGGATAAATTGTGGGAGCGCCAGAGGAGGAACAGTAGCTCCGAAAACTCTAAAATAGGAGAATTTCTCTTCTACATACCAGTCCGCGATACTGCTCAGATTCGCAGGAATGCTATCTGAGATGCGGGGTGGAAAAAGACCAAAAATGGCGAGGTGCAGGGGCACCATCACCCAGTTGAAAATCTCATAAATAAACTTATTTGCATTATTTTCCCACAACTTGTTGTGGTACTCATGCACAGTTTTTTCTTCGGTTGGACTCCAAGCCCAATTCATCAAAGGAAAAGGTGTCATGGAGTATATTGCGTCCATGATATACGCGGACATGAAGAATCCAGATGATCTCCCAGCTACTTTATTCTCCTGGTACTCGGTGACTCTATCGAACAAACTGTCGAAGAGCATCTTCGCCCAATTAAATAAGAAACCTTCCGCTACTCGAAAGATGAGAGGTACCCACCGGATGTAAAAATGCGCGGTATCCTCACTGCCGAAAAGTCGGCACACCATCATCGCCACATACATAAAATGTGGCTCTAATGAAGAAATTCAATACACACCTTTGTCATTCGCTCTGAATATTGCGGAACGCGAGACCCACTCTTTAATCAAACTAGGCATGGTTTTATCATATTCCTCGCATTCCTTCGTTTTGAATTCCTCCAAGAATTCTTTGCCATATGTGTATTCAAAAGTTGTTGGGAGCTTATACATAGATGGGATATGCTCTGGCCTAAAAGTCCGGACTGTGTTCCGTTGGTCATTTATGATGGTTCTGGTGGGTAAGTCGACATGATCCAATGCCCATCGGATCATGTCGTAGTATGGAAGCAACCGAGGTCTGGTTGGAACCAGGTGCATCCACGACTAAGAAATTGTCTTATATTTGGTGTTCAGATTATCCTTTTCAAATTCATTATCATCAGAGTCTGAGTAGTTAACCAACTCGGTTTGCAGAATGTCTGAAACAAACGACCAGGTGGGTACTGAGCCGCCAGTCTGAGGAGAAGTATCTGAGACATTGTCTGGACCCTGTGCTACAACCTCGACACCTGCTTTCGCTGCTCTTCTTGGAGCCATGGCTGACGCTTTCTTTTTCGCTCTTCTGCAATAGACCTGTGTATACATGCGGAAATGAGTTCCCTCATAGAAATGGTGAGCTCTGTGCGCTTATGAGAAATGTTTTAAAAATAGAATGAAACTCTCGTATTTATTTGAAAATCCTGTACCTTTGAAATAAATCTATCAAATCGCAAATAAAACCAAATTTATTGTATAAATCCGATTTTATTTATTCGAGGATTTACCTTAATTTTCCATTAATTTCATCAATGTTCAGTGGCTTGACAGGAAATCGGGTTATGGAGAGCAAGTAAATGCCTCGTGAAGTGTGCCAACCTCGATGTGCGGAACGTATCTCGTTTTAAATTATAAATCTTAACGAAAATAATTTTCTCGCTTTTCGCCGCATCGTGAATTCCCTTTTTACATTTCGACCCTTCCACTCGCGAGACTGCGAGTTCCTATCTTAGCTTAATTAACCGTAACAGTGATTTGGCGCATCCTTAATTATATAATTAACTAAATCACCATATCGCGATTCAGGAATTTGAAGTCAAACTTTTGGGAGAATGATATGCCGAGTCGCGATATCGCGATGTGGCGATAATTAAGGCTCGAATTAAGAGAAGGAAAAATAAGATTAGGTGACTAATTATTCTTGCTATAATCATCTCGCAACTTTGCAAATTGGAATTTTGGACACCTTAACTTGATGAAAGAAAGTGCCGAGTGACGAAGTGCCGAGAATCAAATTTAACCATGGTTATTTTTTAACCCTTAGTGTCTGACCAAGGTTATCAAAAAGCCATCGTGTTCTTGGCTATCGGGGCTGCAAGAACAAAAACTCAGGTCTGATGGATGCCGAGGTGTGAACCCCGACAACGTCTAATCATAGTTAAAGGTTTTACCCTAGTTAATGCCTTGGGTGAAAATTTAAAACCGAGTTCGCATTTTCGCGACTCGGGACTTGGGAAGTCAAGAAATAAAGTGTCCACCTTGCGAGACTGCGAAACAAAACAAAAGAGCGAACATATTTGTGAAAGTGGTTCTGTTTTGAAAGCGGGAAAAGCATTTCTATTCATGGGACAAGATTTCAGAGCTTTATAATTTCGAAAGGAGATCTAAAAGTAACTTTTAGATCTCAAGTATAAAAATTGAAAATTGCGCAGGGTGAGAAACAAGGGCGGCTCCAACATAGGCTCCAACTAGGGATCTCGCTTCCTTGTGAGGTGGGAAGAATAGTAAATTGGGTGCCAAAATTGGGTAAATGGAGTCATAGGCTAAAATCAACAGAAAAAGCCAAGGAAAAGATAGAAAGAGGGAGAAAATTCTCGCTTGGTACCCCAAAAATTCTTTCGAAATCACATACTCTTTCCAAACACAGTTGAAAGCACTTTCTCAACTTTCCCTTTCTCACTACTAAGTTTGGGGAACGCTTTAAGACAGTCGTGATGGTCCTAGGATATTCAACAGGTCTTGTGATTCTTAGCTTGCATCAAAAGAATAATATTATATAATCCAAAATAGGGAAGTCCCGTTGGAATTTGGGGAAATGATCAGGTTTTCAGAAAGTGTTGATTACCAGAGTAAATTGATGTTTACGTATAACAGCCTTACAGATCTCTCAGACATTGCTTCACTGCCAGCGAGCCTGTTCAGTACCCCGGTGAAGTTGTCTGACCCTTTTTTACTGAATTTCTTTTCACCACTTCGGAAAATATTTATGCATTTAAACGCTAAGACGAGGGCAATCATTTCTGAATTTCCTTTCATCGTCTTAATGGACTAGGTGGGGGCAATCATTTCTGAATTTCCTTTCACCACCTGTCTCAGTATTTACTTTTAAAACTCGAAGATGGGAGCAATCAGTTTATATCAGGGCTGAGATCTGTGTAATGTTTTTTATCTGAGGTCTGTCAACTTATTTTGATTACTCGGTATCAACCTTCCTTTGACCCTCACAAGACCTTTAGTTCTTAGGGAGACAAGGGAGAAAAATAAAAATTTTAAGGAACATCCTGTTCGAGCAAGCTTTGATTTTTCGGACGCTATTGAAAAACCTAGGAAAGTCAGGATTGCTATAAACGTTCCTTTGCTTAGTAGAGGATCAAGTAGTTGTGAAGACMAACTTTCTTATTAAGATMTGCTTCGRAATCCCTGAGGTTTGAAACGAAAAATMTTTATCTCTTCCTAAAAGTTTGGGAAGATAGTGACTCACTAAAAATTAGGCCCAAATATAGAYAGAAAACAAGGYAGCAATTAAATGGTTTAATATWAAAATGGTCGCAACAGTTCTGGACTAGTTTTCGAATGCATTTGGGAACAAAAATTATGACTGACAGTTTTTGGTTCAACATATTCATTCAAATTTAGTTTGAAGATCAAAGCCAAAAATAATCCTGTTATCTAAGCTTTTATATTGCAATTTGAACAATATTACCTCAGATTGCTTAAACAGCCTTTAATAACCTATTGCATTGAGAAAACTCGCCTCTGTCTTTTCAATTTGCTCATGGACTATGAATTATCTTACGTATCACCTGATTTATGTTGTTCTATCATCCACACCGGCTTGCACATTATTTTTTCTGTTAGCTTCGCCTAAGGCTGGAATCCTGCAAAAACGAATACAAATCTGTTTTGAAAATGTGTTGAAAATTCAAGAACGAAAACCAAAAATTGAAAAATAAATGTTTGAACAAAAAACATAAATATGTACAAAAACTCATAATAAAATTCATTTGTTTACAATTATATACATATAATTTTTTCTTTTCTTTTATTTCTTTTTCATCCAATGACTGTTATGTCATGTAGTGCTTTAGATATCGCCCGTTGACAGGGGCGCTGAGAACTTCCCCATCAATATTTTCCAGAAGAAAGGAATTTTTTCCTTCTGGAGCCGAGACCCTGAATGGTCCATACCAAAGGTGGTCAAATTTTCCATGTTTCGCAGCTTCCTCCCTTCTCGCATCCCACCTTAGCACCAAGTCACCTGGGAGGAACTCTCTATCCTTTGCCTTAAGATCGAACAATGTTTTCATATCATCCTGGTATTTTTGCATTTTCTCATCAACCTCCACTCTGAGCTGTTGAACCTCAATCAGTTGGTTAATTCTTCGGGTTACATGATTGGGCTCTTCGTTTTGATCCTGCCATAATTTCATCACTGGCAATGCTAAGTTTATAGGCAAAACTGCCTCAGTGCCATATACCATTTGAAACGGTGAAATGCCGATAGACCTTTTAGTACTGATGCGATTTGCCCATAATGCGTACTTCAAATGTACATGCCAGGACCTCTTGTTTTCGTTTAGTACTTTTTTTATTACGTTTACTAGGCTCTTATTAGATGATTCGGCCAACCCATTTCCTTGAGGGTAATAAGTAGTGGAATGGCCAAGAACGATACTGTACTTTTGGCAGAAGTCGATCATAGCCATGGACTTGAAAGCCTGGGCGTTGTCAGTAACAATCTTTCGGGGACACCCGAATCTTGACAAGATGTTATCTTCCAAGAAGTCAATCACCACTGAATCTGTTGCCCTTTTGGTTGGAATTGATTCCACCCATTTGGTAAAATAATCTGTGGCTGTTAAGATCCACTTATGCTGAGCACTGGAATGAGGATTAATTTCTCCTATGAAGTCTAACCCCCATTGTTGAAATGGGGCTTTGGTTTTGACTGGAACAAGTGGTAGTGCAGGGAGTTTTTGCTTACCGGCGAATATTTGACACGAGTAACAGGCACGTACTTTAGCATTAACGTCCGAAAATAGTTTTGGACAATAGTATCTGGCCCTCAGGATCTTGTAGGCTGTAGATCTCCATGCATGGTGTCCCCCGCAGATTCCTTCATGAAATTCTTCTATAACTCGCGGAGTTTCTGACTCAACCAGACAGACCAGTAAAAACCCGAGTGGATCCTTCCAGTATAGTTGATTTTCGGAGATGCAATATTTTACAGCGTGGAGTTTTAAAGTTCTGTATTTGGCTGGTGTTAGTCCGTCTGGGCATCTCAGGTTTAGCAAGTAGAAGACTATATCTTTATACCAGCCTGATGATACGAATTTTTCTTCAACCTTGCTTGGATATGTCTGGTCATCCGACTCTTGCAAATGTATATCTCCATCTTCCCCTTGTAGGAAATTGATATCGAGAGCTCTAAAGTTTGGCCAGACCCTTTCCTTTTACCAATTTAGTTGGCTTGATTTCCAGATCAAATTCTTGTATTTTAGCGAGCCAGCGCCCTCGTTTTCCATCACTATCAGGCTGTACCAATATATCCTTCACAGCACTGGTTGGTACGTACGCGATAATTTTTGAATGTAGAACGTAAGTTCTGAATGCTTTTAGTACTTTCACCATTGCGTACACCTGTTTTTCTATTATATCATATTTTAGTTCGGCGTCTCTGAGGCTCTTGATAAAAAATGAGATCGGGCGTTCGAAGCCTTCATCATCTTTTTGCAGCAACACTGCGGCGATAGTATGCTGAGAAGCGAATGAGAAGATGAGGAAATCTTTCAAGTAATCTGGGCTTGTTAACACAGGTGCCTCGCTAATGAATTTTTTAATATGCTCGAACGACGCTTTAGCCTCGGTCATCCAATTTACTTTTCTATCTTTCTTCAGCATTCCTGTGATCAATTTGACAATCTCAGCGAAATTTGGTATAAACCTTCGTAAAAAATTTATTGTTCCTAAGAAAGATTGAATTTCTTTTACGTTC
Organism: Picea mariana; assembly: GCA_032191745.1. Lineage (NCBI taxonomy): Eukaryota > Viridiplantae > Streptophyta > Pinopsida > Pinales > Pinaceae > Picea > Picea mariana. Next base: position 13,743 of record JASDQU010337325.1, on the reverse strand, counting down.
CTAGGAATCCTGATAGCTTGTATCGCTTCAACCCTTTTAGGATCAATCTTGATCCCATCTTTAAATACGATATGCCCAAGAAGCTTACCTTCCTGCATAGCGAAATGTGATTTCTTTGGGTTCAAAGACAAACCATACCTGCGGCATTTTTCAAAAGTCTGTTTTAAATGGATCAAATGTTCTTCATCGGTTTTAGAAAAAACGGTCAAATCGTCAAGGTAGATTACTACGAACTTATCTCTTTCCCCAACGAAAGCAATATCCATGGCGCATTGGAAGGTAGCTCCTGCATTCATTAAACCAAATGGCATTTTATCATACATGAATGTACCCCATGGTGTGGTGAAAGTGGTTTTTTCTCTGTCTTGCTCATTCATGGCGATTTGGTTGTACCCAGAAAACCCATCTATCATAGACATCTGATTTGCTCCAACTACCCTTTCCAGGACGTGATCCATTTTAGGAAGTGGATAATTATCTTTAAGAGAGGATCTGTTCAAGTTTTGGAAATCTACACACAGTCTGATTTCTCCATTCTTTTTTCTAACAGGGACCAAATTTTCTACCCAGTCTGAGTATCTTAGAGGTACAATTATTTTCGCATCTAAAATCTTCTTAACTTCTTTTTCAATAACAGGCAACAAAATGGGGTTAAACTGCCTGAGTTTCTGCTTAAAAGGCTTGACTCCAGGCTTCAAAGGTATCTTGTGCTCAATTATAGAAGTATCATATGTTCGAAGCTCATCATAGGACCAAGCGAAAACATCTTTATACTGTCTGAGTAGGTCTCTATACTAGTTCTTTACCTTAAGAGGGAGGAATTTAGATATCTTTACTATCCTAGAACCTTTTTCAGTTCCTATGTTGTAATCCTCCACTTTTTCTGGTTGGGATTGCAAAGTGGATTTTACAGGTATGTCATTCGGATCGAAGAGTCTTTCCAAAGGAATTAAGCCTTTCGGGATTTGGTTATTTTTGAGGACCAACATGCGATGATCTGCTATTTTTTTTCGGAAGATTTCAGGATCTTCATCTTCTTGCATAATCCACATTGGGTCGTTTTGGTTTTCTTGACCAGGATGGGTTTCAGAGAACTCGCCTATTGCTATAAGGAATTTCTGAATTTGTTCGTCATCTTCAAAAACCTGCCAGTGTCGGACATTGTCTGGTATAGAGGGTTTATATCTGATTTCAATATGATATTTCAGTTTAAAATTCGTGGGAGGGGAAAAGGTCGAGGCTGCCTTAGCCAAAGCGTCAGCATGTATATTCTCTGTGTGAGGAATAAAATGGACTTTTATAGATGAGAAAAAATTCTCCATTAAATCCCAGGCGCAATTTTTGTACNTATAGATGAGAAAAAATTCTCCATTAAATCCCAGGCGCAATTTCTGTACGTTCTCAATTTGGGATGTTTGGCTAGGTATTGTCGGTTTACTTGCTTTACTATCAATTTAGCGTCACCGTAAACCTCCAAGTTTTTTATGTTTAATTTCTTGGCAGCCTCTAAACCTAATATTAATGATTCATACTCGCATACGTTGTTGGTGTAATCTATGTCCCACTGCAAGTGATATGAGAAAGGAACGGTAAACTTACCTTCAGGCGCTACCAAAAGTATGCCAGCACCAGCTCCTTCAGACGATGAAGCGCCATCGAAGTACATTTTCCAGATACCACCTTTGCATAGTTCTTCAGTCAAGGGACTAAGCTCTTCTTTTTTCATATCAAGTTCTTCTGGACATCCATCTAAACCATCATCAAAAGACAATATGCAATTCCCTAGATCTTGATCCGCAACGTAAATGGGAAAGTTATTTGGGTTCTGAGGATCACTGACAGTATACGCTAATCGTGTTTCTCGATACAAATGGGTAAAATTTCCACCAAAAATGGGGATTGTAGCATATGACATGTATAATTGTAGAGAACCTCCCAACTTGGCTCCCCATGATCTGGATAATAACATACCATATTTGGGGGGAATATCTTCAATAACCACATCCATCAGGATACTCTTGACCGAGACCTGAGCCAGGGTAACTACCA
>JASDQU010337321.1:0-11233 GCA_032191745.1 Picea mariana | reverse complement strand
GCTTCATAAAATAGCTACACGGCCAAAGCTCATGCCATACAATGACATGATAAGCGGGGCTCTAGGGAACACCGATGTGTAGACTAGGAGCATCACAAATCACCAAAAGGTTGTTGTTAGCTATTTTAGGCCAGAACACATCCAAGTAATGTACAAGCTATCCCCTGATCCCAAATATATTTATAATGCTGCATTCGTAGAAGAATTACAACAAAAGGAATGTGTAGAATGTGACCGAACCTACCCAGATATAGTTAAAACATGGTGGGGAATCCTAGCAAAATTCAGAGCTCATTCTCATGGTGTTCATTCCACTGCATCATTAAATGAATATATGGTCTATATATCCATGATGCTATGTAGAATTTTCATAAGGAAATGCCCTACTCATTTCGCAGTAGAATGGGTATCAATCATGCGTGAGACAACCGAGGGTTTCACTTTCGACTGGGCTAAAATACTGTCAAATAACCTAGCTAGAGGTATTTCTGAGTAACAAATGGCAAAGTCAAAAATCCAACCTGCCTCATTTTATATGTCTGTGTATGTCATGGATGCCATCTGTTTCATGACCCCATTTCCATTGATGAATTGGAGCTGGAACCCAACCTGTGCAGAACCTATCCATTTTTACCATTCTAGACTATGGGAGGAAAAGGTAAAGGATTTATTTTATGAAATATATCATAATGTAGTGATTCTTGTTCATCAAACATTATATGGTTATCCACCCCCTCGGATTTCAGAGAAAATTATGGAAAATCTTAAAACAGTTGCAGATTGGTTTATTAAAGAGAATTTCTCATATATCAGGGTTTTTAGATGCTCAATTCCCCCTCACGCTCTCCCAAAGTTTCTGCCCAACAGATTGGTATGTAGAGAAGTGGCTTACTAGACAATAATAGGAGGCATTGGCAAAGAGTTAAAAGAATCTCAGAAGAAATTCTGGCCAGTTTTCCCTCTAAAGATTGGAAAGTTTTCGTTACTGAATCTTGGCCATTCCAAGGTAGAGGCTACAACTTTAGAAGATGTCAAACTAGTAGACATCGAATTCAGAAGGAATGATCCATATCAAATCGTGGGAAATCATCTAGCTAAATGTAATATGAGAACATACGAACATGAAGACTCCCCCTATGGCAATATATTCAATGAAATCAGAGCTTATGAGGAGTTACAAGACAAATTCCAAACGTTACCCCCTGACCAACAGACCAACGTCTTCACCTTCCAAAGGCACAGACAGAGTGGTTTTCCCAAGATACTATAGTGAGAATTGATAATAACTCCTCCAGAATAGGAATCCATACCTCCAGGTTTTGAACCAAAGCCTTCCGTTAAACCGACCACCAAAGAATCCCCAAAGAATCCTGAAGTGTCTTCACAAGGATTAGAAATCTTGCAGGCAAGATCCCTAGAGTTACAAACAAAGGTTCAATCTAAGACACTTCTGAAATTGAATCAAGCGATACCTCCTTCATCGCCAACTACTCCTATTGATACCTCCAGAGCAATATAAGGGATGCAATTCACAGAGGTAGGAAGTCCTATCACATCACTAACTCCTCTACAGTCAAGTTTTAGATCTCCCAGTCTAGAAGTTATATATGCAAGTGATCTTACCCTGATCCCTCTTGAAGAGATACCTTCTTCAAACTTTTATTTTAGCACACAAAGGAGAGCCATAGTCAGAAGGGAATCACACGACTAAGAAGGGGTAGTAACCAAAAGGAAAAGAATGATATTTGATGGGCAAGGCTTAGACAATTCAGAGATTTCCAAGGAGATGGATGGGTCACTAGGCGGCTTTGTTATGGAAAACCAATGGTCATTCGACAAACTGGTAGAACAATTGAGATAGAGGAATCTATTGATAGATAATTACAGAGTTAGATAATGGTTGTAGAAAGGAACATCAGAAATGAGGTCAACAAATAACTCGAATAGGATAGAGACAATGACAGACAAGAGATCCAACAACTTAAGTCTAGTCTTGACGAGACACATAAGGCGATGCAAGTGAGTGAAAGACAAATGATCTAACAAGATGAGTTGATAAAACAATTACAAGGCAAGGTTAGTTCCACTGAGAAAATGGTTGTGGATATAACACTGTTTCAGGCTCAAGCATTGGAAGTGCTAAAGAAACTGGAAATAACAAAACAAATCCTTTTTGCTAAGGTAGGAATCATCCAAGATCATTTTCAGGAAGTAAACCAATCATTGGACAATATTGATTTTAGGTAAAGAGAGGCTATTGAAGCTCGGGCCACTTTCCAAAAAGTGGCCGTATCGATCACTAGAGAAGAAATATCTATAATTCCTAGAACTCCCAGATTGATTGTTGCAGATCAAATCAGAGGTGATATAATATTAAAGACATGGGATGCCAATATAGCCGAGAGTAAAAGAACGGACACGAAAATAAAAAAGGATTGTGAAGAGATTTTTCATTTGCTTAACAAAGAATCACTAGGCCTCAGAAACAATGACTGTTCTACAATACTAGGATAGATTGACATTGTAAAGCATCAAATTGACATCAAAGAAAGCTTACAGGAAGATCAGGCTGAAATTTCACAGCTAAAGAAGGTTGACATCACGTAAATAGATAGATGGCTGGTAAAACCAAATCTATAGCTATAGTAAACGATTTCTGAAGATAAAACGATACAAGACAGGTTTCCACAATTACAAAAGAAGTTATCTCTTTTTGAGGCAAAAGACGTGACAAAACCTTCTAGATTATTAGTACAATTTTTAAGCAGGTGTGTCAAATGTTTTGAGCAAAGTAAAGGGAGTAGATCAAAGAATCAATAAATTAACAGGTGCATATCTATTTCTGCTGGTAAAAGAAGGAGATAAAGAAGAACCAAATGAAATATTTCAACTTTTCATTTTTGTAATCGTTATTACCCAGGAATAATGAGAATTCCAACCGCCTAGGGTTGAGAATATCTTGTATAAATATAGTTTCAAAAGACTAAAGACTGCTTGCTTCTTGCCGATTGTAATAGAGAAATCTCTCCTCTTTGAGAATTAATGCAATTGCAGAGGAAAGGCTCCATATTTCGTCAATTTTGAGTTATGTGTTCTTCTGTTCTTTCATATTCCATCATATTTATTCATATGTCTTTGATGAATGTCTGATCACAATTTAGTACAACTTCTACTGTGGTTATATGTTTCATTTAGTTATCTGATTACTTATAGATTTTCCTCTATGTTTGCTATTAGAAAATGCAAGACCTGTGAGTTAGTTAGATTGCTACATTTTATGCTTCATTAATGGTTACATCATATTTTTCTTCTTCTGTAGAAGAGTAAGATTCTTCCATGATTGATGCCTTGCTTTGTTTAACAAATTTATGTTTTTCTCTCATTGCATTCATTATTTTCAAATTTAACTCAGATACAAAAAACAACCTCTGAGTTGTTATACCATTAATTCAATTTTAGGAACTTTTCTCGTTTAATTGAAAATAGAAAAAGCAAATACTAAAAACAACAAATCCTTTGATCGTTTCTTTTCTCCATGACTGTACCTGTTGCAAGGCAGCCCAATATTGAGATGGTCTTAAAGATCAGACTAGCATTGCTTTAACCTTGTTTAATACCATCATAGAGACTGCTAATACCAGGGTTTAGATTGAACGATCATGGGAAGCAATTAAAGAAGACATAAGTGTCGTTGAACATTGGGAAGCTAGGCAAATACATCTTAGAAATCAGCCATAGATTATTTTTCCTAAAAGTATTGATCTTCTTTTTATATTAAAAACTCACTTTAATTTTGGATGCCTTGACATTATACTTTGAAGCCTTAAGTATAAACTTAGGAACAAAAACTTCCTTCACTAACTACAAGTGCTCTCAACAAAGTTTCATATCTCTTAGACACACACATGGTTGTGGGTTTGACGCAGAGTCTGGCTTGAGTCGGGCCACTAGGATGTGATGGATCTCCTTCTGCTGAATTGATTTGATGATCTTTTTCCTTTTCCTCTGTGTGCAGTATTCCTTCAATATGGAGTATTAGTACTAGTAATAGGATTTAATAAATCCAAAAAAAACAAAAAATTGAAATGAAAAAACCATATTTTCATGGTGGAGGACCTATGGCTACAATTTTGTTCATATCTTTTGATGTAGATGACGAAATCAAATTATGTTGAAGACCCATTTGAGGTATCGAAGAGATATTTCCATTGATATAATATACTTGCTCGGTTTTAGCATGTGGAGTGAGAAAAATCTACCTGAAACTCAAGGGATGTGTGACCACACTATTCTACAAACCTTTGGTTCTTTAATTGACCATATCTCACAAATCGGGAAATGAAATGAAATTCCATAAAAAACCCATTTTAGCTAACAGAGAATCATTTAAAATAGTCTATCTTTTTCCCTTTGAAATTATTTGTATAGGTCATGGAAACTGCATAAATTTTGCAGAAGATAGTTGCCCTGTATTCGGTCCATGATTGTGCTCCTATGGAAACCATACATTTGTGGGTAAGCTAAGAAAGGGCAGGAATGAGGTCTCCCAAGCTTCCAAATTTTGTATGTATATTTTTTAATCCATAAAATGCTTGCATGAATCTACAATAGTGTTGAATATGAGAGAACCAAGTGCAGAGGGACACAAAGGATGATAAAGGTTAGTAGAGAAGCCTAGGTTGTTGTAGAGGCCATGGAACCTTTGTGAGAAACATGGAAATCCTGCAAAATTTATGAAAATTTTGCAGACCAATTGATGTATTGAATCCATGTAAGGATGCTCTGGTAATGGTGAATGAAGTTTCGAGAGAAGAAAAACCCTATAATGCTTATGGACCAACTGTGATACTTACAGTGTATGGCCCAACAAAAGGATGCCAAGAGTGCCAAAAGGAGGTTGGAGATTGCTGCAAATATTTGAACCTGAAATATGCTTCAAACCCTAGTTCCCATGGAATAGTAACTTTCTCTGATACGATTGATCCATATATTGAGGACTAAGGTTTGGAAGGCTTGAACGCTGAGAGAGGAGGAGAGAAAACACACAAATATTCCATGAAATTAATCAAAAGAACATTGATGAAAATCCATGAGATGAATACACCACAAAAATATGAGAAAGAGAGAAAGAGTTGGGGAAGAAGGATTCCATTAGGAATAAATATTACATGCAATGAGGCCAATTTTGGGACCTCTCCTTCCCAACCTTCACTCTCTCCCTATTTCCTTTTTATAAGGTGTATTTTTGACAAAGTCAATTTTGATTAGGTTTGAATATGTCAATTACATATCTATCAAGTTCCCTTTTAGATAAAAATATGAATATATGACTCATCCACACCCCCAACCATACACCATCGGATGGTTGAGCCGGGGATGAGACATCTATTTCAGCCAACAATGCCTCTTGTCCTATGGCCTCAATCCCTTCAAGGATGAGGTAGTGTGTGATGTTTCCCCACTTGAAGTTTTTGATGTTATTTTAGGACAACTATATATGTGGAAACATCACATTATCTATGAGTCTTGACCCCGCAGTGTCATTGTTATTCTAGGAGGTTATCTCTATAGGGTACTAGAGGTAGCTCTGACTACTTCCAGTCCATTGATCTCAGAAAAACAATGCCACAAAGTAATCTCTCATACCACAAATTTTTCCCTCTTCACAATCCAATCCAACGGTGAACATGAGGTCACTGCGACCACTATAGCCTTGGTCCAAGACGTTTATATCTAGCAGAAGAAGATCAATGAGATTATAGAGAAGTGGGAAGAGAATGAGAGTCTTCCATATGTTCAACATAGCTCTATTGGCCATGACCCTTTTCAGGTGTGCTTGGGGTTCCAACCATCAACCCCCATTGATATAGCTCTTCTTCTTGCATCTTCCTTGACAAAGTCCTCCCACACTAATACCAAGGTAGATCATGAAACCATATATATTGAATGGATCCAACACCTCCAACATGTTCATGGCATCCTTCCATAGGAAAAGTACTAGCAGGACATATACTTCAACAAGGAAAGTGACTCACCGAGGTTCAGATTTAGCAGAGTTTCCCCATCTCCTGAGGGAACTTGACACAATGGGGGCCATTGCTTCCTAAGGGGAAAATGATGATCCAGGTGGATCTTGGTGGCCAACCACCTTTTCCACTAAATCAAAATTTCTAGCCTATAGTTTTGATAAACCATGATATTCACCCTTTTGATAGGGAATGGAATGTAATACCATCTTCATTTGTTAATTACAGACATCATGTAATGATTTCCTAGTGGTCTTATGTACATGCCTACAACATAGAGTTAATTCATCAGATCCCATTAGAACTTCATAGTTAAGAGTGCTCGGGATAGAGTAGTACTGGGATGGGTGACCACCCGAGAATTCATAGTGTTTTACATGCATGTGGCATTTTATAAACTTAGATTAATTTATCCCACATGCATCATGGAAAATTTTCTCCTCTCACTCTCTCATATATAATTGAGTTGAAGGAGGCCCTTTAAGCATGCAATGGAGTGTGATTCTTTTGAATGAAGCGTAGCCAACATCTCTTTCTTTTTAGAGATAAGCCACCCCATTCTGCCAGTTTGTGTTCTACAATGTTTTTCTATCTTTTCATTAATAGAAGTTGGGTTTCACTGTATTTTTGTGTTCTCTACTATATTTTTGTGTGTTTCATTGTTATATATCTGTTATATTTCCGCCTTCATGTCGTTCTCAAAATAATCTAGATCAATAACCCCCTTGTCACATAGTGGCATATTGATCCAAGTAGACAATGATTTCAAATATATTTCATGCACACCTTTAAATAACTCTCTTTCAACATCACTATATATCTGGGTATAATCTATAGAAAACATAGTGACATAACCCCCTAATACACTATCCATCCAGAAATCAATTGCTCGCAAGATCCAATTAATTATAATATTGAATTTCCGGATTAACTCAGGGGTCCAATTTCTCGAAACAACGGTGCATATTGTTCCATTATTTTCGGCTAACTTCTGTAACCACTCACCTAAGAATATCGAGAAATCAATAAAGAAAATATCATGTAAGTTTGTAAATACATACCATTGTAACCACTGATATGAACTGATCCACGGGTTCTTATTATGATATCTGGAAAATTCATGATCCTTTACCTCTAATAATTGTCTGATTTCTTCCTTAGTTGGCCTCCACATTGCCCTCAGTTGTAAATCCTGGTTGGCTCATAGTGGGAAGATGGTTCAACATTAATTCACCAACAAAACCAACAAATACTAGCCCTTTCGGTATCACCCTCCAAGTAGGTGAAGTCTCACCTGAGGTATCTATGGGGACTGCAAGAACCATTTTTTTTCTATCATGAAGGGATGTGAGGCAGTTCTCATAACCATTATACTTAGCATTAGTTCATTATACCATTTATCATGTGCGCAGAACCATCATAACATATAACAAATTTATAGCAACCAAACATTCATTATATGCACAAAATAAATAGAAAAATAAACACATCATAACATAGATACACCAGGATTTAACGTGGTTCACTCAAGATGGTCTACATCCACAATGATTGTATTCTTATATTATTCATAATCATCTCTTACAAAATATACACATTGCACTTATATATTATTCCCTTGTCATTCTCCTATCCTTCTATATGTCTCTCTTCACTCTTACATTCACACCTATAGTGTGTACTTAGCTCTCCTTACTCGCTCACATGTTATTCTCATTCACTTCTCAATTCATGTGTTCTCACTACATTCGTTTCTACTCTATCCCAAAAACCCTTACATATTTATACAATTACATTAGGGCTTATCCCTTTTCGATGGACCAAAATTACTAACGACTTACAATTGTCTTCCTTCCTTTGTGCACTCTAATCACTGAAATTGCACCAACTATGTTTCCTTCTTTTGCACATGTTATGTAGTTTCCAAAAATGTTCCCAAAAAGTCTTGTCCCAACACCTATCATGTGTGAGAGAATCGAAGGTGGATTTTTCTTGTAGACCACTTCAAAGGGAGTCATATGAGTGGTAGTATGGTAAGAGGTGTTGCACCACCACTTAGCTATGGGTATTCACCGAGTCGACTGAGTTTTTTAGTTAGACTCAAAACACCTTAAATATGTTTCCAAAAACTTGTTGACAACTTCACTTTATCCAATATCATTTTGAGGATGCTAGGAAGTGCTTAGATGTAATTGGTTTCCTTGGATCTTGAACAATTCTTGCCAAAAATTGCTGGTGAAGGTTGGGTCACGATCAGAGACAATAGAATGAGGCATGCCATGGAGTTTGAAGATATTATCCATAAAATTTTGATCCATTGTGGAGTCCATGAATGGTTGTTGAAGAGAACATAAATGAGAATACTTTGAAATACAATATACTACCACCATGATGACTAAATTATTGCTCTATTTAGGTAGGTTCATAATGAAGTCCATAGAAATATCCATCCAAATAGTAGGTGGAATCGAGAGTGGATGGAGTGTTCCTAGAGATTTCATGGTTTCTCCCTTATTGCGTTAACACGTATCAAATTCAACCACAAATGTGTGAATTTCCTATTTCATACCTTCTCAAAAAAAAAGAACGTTTGACATGTTCATAGGTTTTGGTAAAACCCGAATTCCCAGTTGTGGGAGAAGCATGAAGTTAGAAAAGAACTATGGATTTAAGGTTTGACTACTTACTTAAATGCATGCAAACTTTATGTTGAATCTCATCATTGTATCAAGATTACCCTGGAGAAGCTTGAGAATCATGTTGCAATTGTTGGATCAAGCTAGAAAGTTTGGGGTCTTGCAACCATTACTAGTGAACTGCTTGAAGCCAATATGCTACAATGAAAGAGAGGGAAAAGAGAGACCCTTCATCTTCATATTTCCTTGAAAGAGCATCAAAAACCACATTTTATTTTCCCTTGTTGTAAATGATCTCATAATCATAGCCAAATAGTTTGGTCACCCATTTTGTTTTCTATCGGAATGAGATTCCTTGTTCTTGAAAATACTTAAGGCATGATGATCAGTTTTAATTTGAAAGTGTTGCCCCAATAAATAAGGACACTAGATATCCATTGCATGTAGAATAACCAACATTTCCTTTTCATAGGTTGATTGGCCTAAATGTCACTTTGATAGTCATTTGCTAGTGAAAGATAAAGGTCAACCATATTGCATGAGAACTGCCCAAATTCCTTTCCCTGACACATCACATTCCAAGAAAAAAGTCTGGGTAAATTTTGGTAGTGTGAGGACAAGATTTGTGCACATAGCCTCTTTCAAGGCATGGAAGGATTGATCAACTTTGAGAGTCCAACTAAATGCATTCTTTTTAAGGAGAGAACTGAGAGGATCAAAATTTTTTCCATAATTCTGAACAAACTTGAGATAATAGCACGTTAAACCCAAGACACCACACAATATTTTAAGAGTTCCAGAGCAAGGCCAATATCCTTCATAGCTTCAATTTTCTTAGGATCCACCTGTACACTTGTTGGCAGCTGTATTAATCTCTATCTTTTGTTTAAAATCTGCCCACACAGGTTTTTCAAACCCTCATTGCTCGTCACAACTTTTATCATTAAACGACACCATTATTTGTTGCTTTTTGCGTACCTACTTTTCGATTTCCTTTTCACGACTGCAAGTGTGAAAACCCACAGTTGGAATTCATGATTGATTTCATCTAAGATTTAAGGTTCATATGGCTTATCATCTATTGGTCTTGTTTTATCATGAACCTGGTTACCACTCCTTGGTCTCAAACACACCTTGGTTTCATATGTATCAAACCACCACTCATTTTTCATTTGACTATTGTTAATATGGTTTCGATTTATAAAATCGTTGATGCAATGGTTATTTGACATATTGGTGTCTTTGATAAAATTGTTGATGCAATGGTTTATTTTACATATTGGTGTTTCTTTTAAATCATGCAAATGCCATTGTTTATTTAACATTTGGATCGATTTTTGGATATGTATATCATGGTTTTCAATGGTTATGATTTTTATTACACCGAAGTGTCTTTCAAGTACAGTCTGATATGATGTTCTTGCATGGCTTCGACCTACACCATTTCCCTCGCACGCATATCATTAACGCTCCTTCATTGCATTTCGAGCTGCCTTTGCATTGTGTTGGGGAAGTTTGGGGGCACTGACTCTGTTTCTGTTCTGTCAAACCCTATCACCGAATCCCCTACTGTTAGCTATGGCTCCTGTAGTGAGAATTGAACCCAACGGTGTCCAGACTTTGTTATTGTTTGATAATGCCTGAGAGAAATTATTAAAGCTAATCTCGTAATTGCCTCCCAGAGACATGTTTTTGCATGAGCGATTCTGGGCAAACAATTTTGAATTAGATCAAACCCTTGAAAAACCAGAACCGACATGACCCCTTTTACCTTCAAAGAAGGCAATTTCCCTAGAAATTGGGTTATTATAGAGATATAGCTCGTCTTTTAGAGGTCAAATCTCAGTTTTTCTCTATGGCTGAAGGGAGCGTTTTGGTCTATTTGCAAGTGTTGAAACATTTGTGACTTCTCCAGGCTTGTGCATTAGCATCCCACAACACCCCTCTCACCTGTCCATCCATGTGACGAACCTCCCACCCAGGGATGATTTTAGGGGCTAAATTTCTCTCATGGGCTAATTTTCCATGGTTTTTCCAAAAATGAGATTCGCTATTTTGAAAATCATTCGCCCAAATTCTATAGGATAAAATTATTTTACCTTAAAATTCACCAAAATTTTATAAAATCTATATAAAATCCTTAGAAATTTGAATATTATTACAAAAATATCGCCAATCATTTATAGTTGGCATATGAAGGATTAGTAATATTCACCAAGGTTTCTACATTTTAAAATCAATTTCCATACTTAAAATCATCCCTACTCCCACCGTGTCTTAGAGACGACCCTAACTTCCTTGGGATTAAACTCAAGAGAGAACCTACTGGTCAATTAAGAAGTGCCTCACCTGTAAACACACAGCCTGTTCAACCATAGTGCAATGAATGTAAGTCGTGGCTCAACCGTTATTATACAGACGTCCCTTTGCTCCGATCTCAGATCAAATCCTTGGAGGACCAAGTGAATGTGCTAGTTAAGGAAAACAACCGATTGCAAGCTAATGATAAAAAACAGAAGACCACATGCTCTGTTGTCTTTAAAAATGTGGAGGCAGCCACTACCATTGTCA
>JASDQU010337316.1:0-11852 GCA_032191745.1 Picea mariana | reverse complement strand
GGTGCACCCCTCTACCCTAATCGACCTCATGAGGGAAGGTGAGGAGTTTTCTAATCCAATGGTTGAGATTAGATTAGATGTGTGGTTGAGATTTGATGTCTCTTCACTCACCCTCACTTTAGGCATAAAGTCACTTTTTAATTTGCATCTCACAAATTAAATGACTAGGGCCCACATTAGGCACTTTCTCACCCCTTAGGCGCCTAGGGATCAGAAACACTTGCCTTGGTACTTTATTTAATTAAAAAATTTAACACGTCCCACATACCTAATGTGAAAGATAGGTATCGTTGTTTAAATAGGAAGCTAACCACATTGTTTGTTGTCTCTTCGACATCCGATAAAATTGGAACGATACAGAGAAGATTAGCATGGCCCCTGCGCAAGGATGACACACACAAATCGAGAAATGGTCCAAATTTTTTTGATGGTTTCGCCTTTGGCTAACATCTACATTTACTAATATTGCCCATTTCTCCAATTTCGTTAATATTTGTTTTGGTTTTAACATTTACTTGTTAATCTTCTCCAATTTCGTTAAAATTTGTTTCGGTTTTCACATTTATTTATTAATCTTTCTGGCATCTACATTTACTAATATTGCCCATTTCTCCAATTTCGTTAATATTTGTTTCGGTTTTCACATTTATTTATTAATCTTTCTGGTTTTAGCTCACCCAGTTCAAAGAATAATAATTATTAATGTTTCTGGTTTTTGCTCCAAGCTGTGCCTTAATTTTTTTGCCTTTCGCTGGCATCTTCATTTACTAATATTGCCCTCTTTTTTTGTTAATTTCTCCAATTTCATTAATATGACATTTATTTATCAATCTTTCTGGTTTTCGCCTAGTTCAAAGAACAGTGATTACTAATGTTTCTGGTTTTTGCTCCAAGCTCTTATATTGGCCATTTTCTTTAATTTCTCCACTTTTCTTAGTGTTTGTTTTGTTTTTCACATTTATTAATCTTTTTGGTTTTCATTTCGGTTTTGGCCAAGTTCAAAGAAGAGTAAATTTACTCAAAACCCCCTAAAGAGTCACCTATCAAGGGATTAATAAACATAATTATCAGAGAGCACAGTTTAGCAAGGGACTAATAAACAGAATTATCAGAGAACACAGTTGACAAATGCAAAGTTTGAACCCAAGTATGGTTGGGAGATGGAATCAAAAGGTCCAATCTCTATTGAGGAGGGTGAGAAGATGGAATTAAAAGGTCCAGTTTCTATCAAGGAGGGTTTTGATGTTGATCTATGCAATTGCAATCGAAAAATTACGAGTTAAGGTCAAGGAACTATTGGAGAATTGAAGGAACTAGGTCAAGGAATTGAAGGAACTTAACAGTATGTTTGCTGCAAAAATCATACACCCTATAGAATAAACAATCCCAATGATGGTCCAGACAAATGATAATTACCCCGAGAGATTAACCATTTGTGTAGATTTTAGGGCTTAAATAAAGTAACATGGGTGAATCCTTTTCTTGCATTTTCCGTAGATGAGATAGTAAATGACGTGGCAATTCATGAGTGCGTTCTTTCACAAATTTGTTTTCAAGATATAATGAAGCACCTATTGCAAAATAAGATAGAGAGAAGACCATAATTATTACCGAATGGCATCTTATGCATACAAACTCACGCCATTTGGGTAAAGGAATGCACCTATAGTTTCTCTAGGATTATGGTCTAAGCATTTCAAAAATTCCTATACAAAACCTTGGCGATTTTCTTGGATGATTGGAATACATATAATGTGAGTGCTGATGTGGTATGTGCCACATGGCACCTTCCTCACAAATAGTGCTGGTGTGGCACCTTCCTCACAAATAGTGCTGGTGTGGCACCTTCTTAATGGTTGGTGTTGATGAGGCACCTTCTTAATGGTTGGTGTTGACATGGCAACTTCTTAATTGTCAGTGTTGATGTGGTAAATGCATGTGGCACCTTCCAATGATTGGTGTTGATGTGGCAAGTGCCACCTTCCCATTTCTCAATCTATATCAATTACATGTCAGTGCATGGACAAAATTATGAAATGGTGTTGCCGCACAAATGCCACATGGATGAAAATATGAAATGATGTTGCTACACTGGTGCCACACCCACGTCCACGCTATAATTGCGTTGTCCATCCTTTCTTTTTAGTCCGCTATACCTAGGTCGGGCATGAGTATAGCACCGATGGAACAACACCCTAGGATGTGCTTTTTATAAAAAATGATTCAATGCTAATTCTAGGAAGCCCTAATAGTAATTGATTTGGCTTTCGATTTTTGTAAGTAAACTCCACCTATACTACAGTTGAGGCAGCAATGTAATTTTATATTCTTCTGATTGAAAAAAAAAATGTCCAGAAATGACCAAAAGCCACCAGTGGGACTGCTAGGTACACTATGATTAAGCACAATATGCGGAAGTTTCAAAGCATGTCTAGTCTAGATCTAAGACAACACCACACGAATAAACTAGGATGAAAATGAATAATAAACATAAGCTGAAAATATCAAGGAGAGAGATTGGGTGTGAAGAGAAAACACAATGGTTGAGGACATATGGTCAAAGAAAGAACTCGGAACCACAAAAGAGCGATAGTTGTGTTAAGTTGTGTGTTTGTTAAAAGACACAATAAATCCAATCCTTGAGAAGTTGAACTACTTAACTACCTGCATTATCAAACTATAAGCATGTTATTTCCACCCTATTGGGAGTGAAGACATTGAAGATATATTCAACTGTAGTTCAAAAAAGATGTCTAAGGGGGTGTCTCTAACCTCATCCCAGGCCGCCATCCAGTGGACTGATTCTCTTGTCTGGTTAAATTTACTAGAGCCAAGTTTAAGATTCTACGCACATGTTTTCTCTTAATAAAGATGAAATGTTGCTGCCATTTTGTGTCTTGTATTTTATATACTTGCATGTATCTTGTGCATGTTTTGTTTTCTACAATGATTATTCATTGGGATCTTATAAGGAAAACAACACTGAACCGAGAGGCAGAGCGTAGACCGTAAAAGCTGTCAAGGGTGAGAATTCACGCTAATTATTAAAATGACCATTCAACCTAGATTTTATGAAGACTTAGGTAATCCACGACCAGGTCGACTTATGAGTTTAGGGTTTTTCGAAGCCAAAATACTTCATTAATATTGTTACCAAAGTTGCCTAAAGTATATTGGGACTATAAGAAATTTTCCTAAACATGGCTTGGATTGCAATAAAATGTCATCCCTGTTATTCTATTCCATCCCAGTAATGATAGGTTGATAACACTTGGAGCATAAAGGAGATTGTCTATCAATTGGGTTTTGTAACCATCCCACTGTTAAACATCACAAAAGAAGGACTAAAAAGGAAAAGGACTTGAGGTTGTTGTTCAAAGTTGCTGATTTGGCCACACTCACAGAATTTCTATTAACCTCTGTTTCAGTGTTCTGGTTTTTAGTCAGGAAACATCAAAACATAAATATAAAGAGCAGTATGAAAGTTGTGGTCTTCCTCAACTACATGCTCGCATAATTTTGCACTAATATATGTCTGAAGCAATTAAAAAAAGAAAATTTAAACTTTGATCCTATTCCAATATCAATCAGAACAAAAATGTGAACCTGGCAATATTCTTTCCAGGTATACATAATGAGATGTCCAGACCCATGAATTCAGCGTTCTCACTATTTTTCTAGGTGAAAATGTTCAAGTTAAGCTTAGTTGTGGTTGCCAAGGAAAAATGTTATGCACTTTTTTATATGATAATATTGGCTGTGTAATGGAGTCCATGGTCATGTGCAATTACAAATTAGTGATTCCTTATTCGTATCGACGATGATGACTGTTTGCTCATTGATTCTTCCGAGCTTTGGCAATTTGACTAGAAGAAGACTTCTAATAGACAATTGCAACATTTGGTTGGAAACTACGACAAATTTCTGACAAATTTATGTAAAAGTGATCATGTAATATTGAGTTCCAAAGGCTTATGCATATGAGTGGAAGGACATCACATTTTGTGTGTTGCATTCTACATTTTTTGTTTTCCTTTTATGTTGTGCTAAGATGGTTAACTTTTTTAATCATTAAGAATCTGTGACTACTGGTACTTAGGCATACATAGCTGCTGTGGTTTCGATAGCATAGGCGGCCATAGCTATGGATTAACTCTCTGCTACTATAGCTGCTTGGGCTATGGATTTACTTAGTGCTAATTCTGTAGCTGATATGACTCTGGCTGCTCTGACTTCGGCTGCTTTGACTTTGGCGGGAACAGAAACCGAACACTAAGTAGTAGTGGGAAGCAGAAAATGACTAATCATGATGAGCAGACCCAGGCAGCCCTGAGCGATTATTAAGTAACTCTCCTTGCTGCCTCTACGCTTTCTGTCTGCCCTGCCTGTTCTGTGTTCCGCCCGCTGGGCATCCATATAAAAAAGTGTTTTCCTTAAATCTTCAAAGCATCCCCGGTCACTCACTCACGCGGTTGGCGAAGCTTTTTGGGTGGGATCGACCGGAAACACTTATTGGGCAACCCACCTTCGGTCCTTTAGTTTTCTCTTATCAAGCAGTACTGTGGCAAACTTAGTTTTCTTTGTTTTATGAGCTCCCATACTAAGTTTTACCTTTGACTTTTTGTATTTGTGAGTAGCTTTAGGATTCTACATGGGACAATTGTTATAATGATTTCCATAGATACACATGGTACTACCAGTTTTCCTTATGTGCATAGTGGATCTATGATTTGTGGATGTCAATAGCCTAATATTTTTTTAAATGCCTAATCCTTTTATTTTATTTTAAATGCCCAATGTTTCTCTGCCATTGATTATTTTTTTATGATTTGACATCTTATGCATTCAATTTTATTTTAAATGCCCATTGTTTCCCTGCCATAGATTATCTTTTTATGATTTGACATCTTATGCATTCAATTCAAGTAACCATCTTTCCATACCAATTTTTGGACATCAAAGTAGAAAGCCAGTTTTAAATTACTTGCCATATTTAGAATCGCATTTAGTAAATAGGTAGGAAAAGAAACCTGTAAACCATGGAAGCAATATCAAGTTGCCATTGAAGCAATATCAAGTTGTGTTTTTATTGCAATAACCAGCAGAAATGAAAAGACTAAATTGCCAATAAAAATAAATTTTGTCAAGGCAATAGCAACTCTTTGAACAAATCAAAAACCACGTCAGAATGATATGCTTTTTCAAGCATGCTTTAGAGCTCCTACTTCAAATACTAGGCTAGAACAGCTCCACATCATATTGAAAGTTTCTCTCTTATGCATATAGCAATTGGAACAAAATAAGGGTCAGCAAGTAAACCCTTCAAGAGTCCCTCAAATAGTGGAATGTAAGAAAATCGTTTTAAGATACCAAGCATCGATCCATCAGGAACTGTGTTTAAGGTTGGGTTATGCAATTATCATTTCAAAACATTAAGAGAGATTCAGACCTGAGCATTCAAGAACAACAAGCATCCAAATTCATAATACTGTCCAAGAATTTGTAACATAGCAGAGAGGAGGAAATGAGTTGTCAAACCTGCGATCCAACTCAAATATAAAACATTTGCATGCATCCAAAAAGAGGTTTGTATGATTTATTGACAGCAAGCATCTAAAACCTTCAACCTATTTTCCAGCAACCATTCAATAGTGAAAATAGGTAACGTCCTGTTTGTGAACAAGTCGTTTTAGGTAGAATGTGAGACTCCACTCCAATGGCCATGTAGTGTAAATTGACAATTGATTTCTTGGACAGAAGGTACTTGGGGAGAACTTACTTGGGGAGGAATTTGGGTTTTGCAATGTCTATATCGGGCTATGATCATAATAATTTGAACAACGCATAACATGTGCTAATGTTCATACACCAACCCACCCATATCTAAGAGTGTGCCATTTGTTCATACACACTGACCCACCCATATCTAAGAGTGTTCCATACAAAGAGGCACGGAGGAAGTAGTCACGGAGGTTAGGGACATGGGGACCTGAACTAAAGGATCCGGAAATGACCATAATCAAACTCACCATCATATCTAGAAGGAGTGCTAATATCACATGCATGTGACCCTATACTAGCGCGCGCGGCAACTCCCCACCTTATCCGCTTTAACCAACTTTAATTAGCACTGATCACATGAAAGGTGGACAGAACCATAGGCTCGGCCTTCACGCTGTGGTATAACCGTGTAGATTAAGGTATATGGTGGAGTGGACTATGACCGCAGGCTAGGGCTAGCCCCCAGTACACATGCATACACTTTTAAATATAATTTAAGTGGTTTGATTTAACAAATGACATCATGGCGCGTTGGCATTCGGGCCTTTGTGAGGGTGTTATGTTGGTAGGAGAGGTCATCGGTTCGATTCCTTCCACTCCAAAAATTTTGCATACAACTAATCAGCCAACCCATGGGTGCCACATGGCAGCCCATGTCAAGGCCACTTGGCACCCTCTTATTTGTCCACGAAGACTACCACGTGTCTAGTGTCGATTGGTCCACTTGTCAGATCTGTACATGCCACTTGTCTGCCCGGTCATCGTCCGTACCTGCCACGTGTCACCGTACGGTAGGGCCACGTGGCACCTGTACGAGCATGCCATGTATCACCCTTCCAATGGTGACATGTGTCACACTTTGGTTGGTCTATGTCAACTCTACGGTATCCCATTGTGCCTCTGCCACGTGTCACACTGCCATGTCAGCATGATGACGTCAACGTTGACGTTTTGGACTGTTGACCTATTGACTTTTTCCCTGTTTGGCAAAATGGTCAGAGTGCGATAACTCTTGCATACAGTGTCTGGTTGAGAAAGTAAATATATGGTCAGAATCAGCGCGGCGAGCCGGTTGCAATGGAATTGGTTTCATCCAATTTCAAGAAATTTCATTTTTGAGCCTTTTTTGGACCTAAGAAGCCTCCTGGATCCGATTCTGGATCAACGAGCAATAGGAGGTAAAAGAGATTTGGTGAACCATTCAGCCAACAATTGGTTGGGAATGGTTGCTTTGATCAACCGTCGTCCTCATCTCCATTCATGAATATGATCAAAAATATGTACGGAGTTGGTCTGATGAAGGGAGGTCAAAAGTTCTGTGTCGATCTCGTAGCAGATAGGTAATTGGAAGTGAGTGAGAAAATCCATGGCAAGTGAATACAAATCTTGAAAAAATCTTCTTTGTAACTCAATGTACCATTTAGCCGTTGAATGGGTAAGTATACGCTGGAAAAGACGTAACCAAATAGAATCATCCATTAGTGAATTTGATGAACACCATAGATGAAAGGTCATCACATGGTTATTAGGGTCTTCACTAGGTTTGTCGTCAAATTTTGTGATATCAGAAAGTAATTTTGCAGGAATGATTGGCCAAAAAGGGGAGTGTAATATGGGGTCATTGGTTAATCTCGACATATCCGGTAAATCTAGAGTGGCTAAGAATGGTAACTATCGATTGAATTGAGGATGATACTGGTGTGGCATAGGAACACCAGTACGACCATAACCTGGTTGTGGTGGATAGTTGTAGCCAACAGGTCCTCCCATATGTTGTTGATGTTGACCAGCAAAATTAGTATTCATTTGTTGAGCAATTTGTATAAAAGGAGAGGGGAAACCCATTTGGCCCTGGGGAGGATAACCAGTGTAACCTAGGGGAGGATGGTTCGCTTGACTATTTCGAGGTGGATAACTAGTTTTCCCTTAAGGAGGGTAACTAGGTCAACCTTGAGGAAGGTAAGGAATTTTCCCTTGGAGAGGATAAGATTATTGGCCTTGAGGACCCCAAGTGGGATTCGGGACCCCTGGGAAGGGTTGTCCATATTGTAATTCAGAAGGATTGGGATTTAGGATTCCTCCTTATAGGTTGGGGTTTGATGGTCCTCCCTAATGTGGTTGGTTGAATAGTCCTCCCTGGGGTGATCCCCATGATTGTGGGGGGTTTCTGGTGAGCGAAGGTTGAAATTTCCCTCCTGCCATCGGTTGGGTAACAACCAGGATTTGAATGGTGAAAGGGGGTTACTCCAATCGGAATTGGTGTGTTGAAGGACGATTTCCCCCTGGTAGGGATTTGTCCACTCAACAGGGGTTCCCCCCCGGTAGGGATTTGTCCCACAGTTGGATTTTGTTGTGTGGCAAGGTTTTGCATCCTCTGATGTGAAGGTGTCCCAACAAGGTTTTTTGGAGTATATGAAGTTGTGGCTTGAAGAGGGACGGTAGGTGTAACCGTCATGGTACTTTGCAAATGACTAGGCAACACGACTCATGTTTCACTTTGAACTTGTCCTGAAGTGGTAGCAATATTGACTATTTGTTCAACGGGACGGTCGATAGGTTGACCTGACGATCCTGCCTCTGCACTGGCGGAGGTAGATGTATGTAGAGGGTCAAAGGGCGGTCGGCTAAAATTAATTTTTTCATAAAGGTCTCGTCCCGATGGGATTCTCCATATAGAACGAACATGATTTTGTTGTGAATCTACCATTTCATTAGAATGGACAAGGGTAGTGTATTCTTCGTTAAAAGTTGGTTGTATTGGTTCCATATCTAGTTGATTATGTGGCCTTGACGGTAGGCTAGGGTGATCCTATACTACAATGTTACCTGAGGAGTCTAGTAGGACAAGGAGTGGATCGATAGGAATTGTCAAAGCCAGGTTTACAGGAAAGGTGGAATCTTCCTGAACTGTAACTAAAGCTCTCTCAGGGTTTGCTAGCAAAGGAGTAGCAACACTCGCAACGTCTGAATGGGTTCTCGACCTCTTCATGGTAAGTGTCTTCAAGTGAGTTAGGAGGTAGGGGTTCATAACCTTCTGGAGGCAACCCTTGCATCCTACATGATCTACAAAGGCCTTTATCGGCCATAGTACCAGTGTTTAAGGACAACTAAAGTAAACAAACAACACTCACTAAAAAATCTAGAAAACCAAATAGAAAAACAAGGTCTTCTCTCAATGAATGTATTAGTTGGTGATGAAATCCAACATCGTGCGATCAAATCGAGAAGGGGCTAGGATATGAGTAGGTGGATCAGTTACAATGGCGGCATGCTTAACAGACTTACACCTTGGTGCAAGTTCCCTCATGGTTTTACCCGTGGGTTACCCTCCAAGGAGCCCGAGTGAGTTTGCCCAACGTCAGTTCCAGGTATAGCGAATTCCCTTCACCGTCACCTTGTGTAAGGACCCTAAATATTATGGCCACTAAGAATACCAACTCGCAGTCAGCCTCTAGGTGGGTACAGTGACTATCGAGTCCGAACGTATGGGCAGGATATCAAGTCTGAAATTCTTCAAGAAAACTGAGCACAAATGGACTGGTAAACTCTAGAGGACTCCGAACAGATTCAGAATTCACGAAGCTCTGAGACCAAATGAAAACAGTTGATCCTCAAGAAGAACCCCCAATATACAATTGTACTATTACAATTGGTTAAGCCTCAGAGGGATAATCTATGTTGCTCTCTCGCATGCGACCTCGTGTTTAACCCTTGTGTGAGAGGGGGATCCTAGCTATGCTTATACGAAGGTTGGATTTGCTCTCCTTATCACAAGATTATGAGTTTGTCTTGAAATCTTTGGAGAGTTATTCTCACATCTTATTCCAAATCTCTTGTCCTAGTCTACTGTTGGTGTAATGATCCAAAAAATAAAAGTTTCTAGCTTTATTTTAATTAGCGTTTATTTGTATGGTTGTTGTTACACAAAGGTGTATGATAGTGAAACTGATGATGTTTGAAACTCGACTTCCCAAAAAGGTAAAAAGAATGATATGCAAACTTTCTTTTCAATGAACTTCTAGCTATGGGAAGGAGAAAAGATTCTTTTATTTTGTCACTAACAAACACTCAAGAATGCAAAATTTAATACTATTTCGTTCTCAACAAGAACTCAAACAATTGCCAGATTATAAAGAAGACCTTTTTCAATATCCAAAACCAATGCATACAACTATTTCTTTTTATGATTGCGAATGTAAATTAAAATGTTCGTCTAATGCTTCGTGCTTTCACTAATAATGAAAAAGGTTTGTTATTGTGATTTGAAAAAGAGGAAGCAAAAGTACACAAACAAAGACACTCTCAACAGTAAATAAGAGACCAAAAGAAGAACAAACTATTCACTCAAAGAAAAACACTAAAAAACCAAAAGTCACACTTTATAGTCTTCTTGAATTGAGTAAGGGATCAAAGATAAGGAAAACAATACTATGATCAATGACCTTCCTTATGAAAACCTCTAATCAATCAGATAATCAAGAAGAGCAACAAAAAGAAACCAAGTTTGAGAGAAAATGATTGATTTTGCAATAAGGAAAGACAACACAAACTCAATAAATACTAAAAGGATGAAAGGTAGCAAGTTTGAGTCAAACATAGGACAAGATCTAATAGAATAGGATCTGAGATAGAGAAAAAGATCCAAGGACTATGTCCAACAAGCAAGAAAGTCTGCAATTTTTCGAAGGAAGAAAAATCAACGCTCTAGTAACCAAAGCACTAGAGCGCTACAATGCTCCCTGATACACTCTAGTGGAGCACTGATCAAGCAACAACGCTCTGAATTAAAATGTAGAGCGGGGCTATTCCTGAGAAAAGTTAGGGAAAAACTCAGAAAGCTCAGTAACTCAAGGAAATTCAGTAAGAGACTCTGTGAGACAACTTAGCAAAGATGAACTATGATGCTTTGCAAGTGCTAAAAGAAAAGCTACTACCATGTATCAAGACACTACTCCAATTGAAGCAAATGGCACTGATTACAATTATAGAAAAAATGATGAAGGATCCGACTCCATAAATCAAAGAATAAGATGTTCCAATAAAGATGAACCAAGTACCATTTTGTCTCAGCCAGTGATAGATGATGGAACTCAAAATGATTTGGGAACTTCAAGGCCTACTCCGAGGCAAGGATATCTGAACACAGTGAAACAGAAAAGAAAGCAGGTTGCAAGTACTGATAAGCATCTAGCAATAGACATTGTAGACGAGGTGGAGTTGACTTCAAAGGAAATTTCAGGTGATCGACCACATAATCTCATTTTTATGAGATAAACTGGCGAATGAATTGGAAGGTGACAAGGAAAACTCACGAAGGCCCCAGGTCCCTTTTCTTCATGGTTGATCCTCTCTTATTAGAAACCTTTAATTTCTGTAGTTGTTTTGGCCTAAACTCCTTCATGGACTTGGATTTGGATTTGCCTATGCTTTGGCTTGTAAGTTGAATGGCGGAGTCAATCAATTATTTTCTTGGATGTTGGGTTTAAGACAGGGTTTGGCCATCATTTTTACATGGTCACAAACATTCCCATGGCTCTTCATTCCTTCCTGATGACAGCCACTAATGGCCCTTCAACAACCTAGAACGTGGCCTCCCTCGAAGTGTATGGGTTGTTAATGTTAGAATATAATGGGTGTGCTCATTTTACCATTGACAATATTGCTATTGCCACCCAACCATAGGCCGAAGCCACCCTCCGAGCACCTTAACCTTGACAGAGAATCACTTCGGAAGTAAACCCTAGGCTAGATAGCCAAACAAAGGGTAGCGCACCTTTCCCCAAGGATAGCGCACCAACAAGAGCTGATCAGATAGTCCAAACCCTAACCAAGAGATAGTCCAAGCCAAACGTGATCTGCTAACTGCAGCAGCTGCAATGGCAGCTCTCCTCCAAACCTGCGCACAAAACTGGGCACTGCAGTGCGCACAAGTGTTGCTCTGCAATTCTGAGACTGCCTGCCAGAATGAAGACTGGCCTCCTGTATTTATACTGATTCTGGTTAACTGCCTCGGCCGATTTCTCATTCTGGGCATCTGTCTGTTCAGTATATATTATTTCTTCTGGCCGACT